>JASKDV010183648.1:0-12268 GCA_032466395.1 Aegires albopunctatus
AAAAAGCATTCATTAGGCTAGCTGGATAAGTCAATAATTAGATCGCCGTGAACCGAGTAATTTTTGCTTAGTAACCATGAACCTTTGTGAGTACGTACAATTATCTCTTGTATGATAGTTGGTTTTAGAATATATTCGTAGCTGCCGATTTTACGTAAATTAAGTTTTTTAAAGCAGCATTTTCAGCTAATTGGTCTGTTGTATGCTACAAATAACGTCCCTCTTTAAACCTTTGTAACTATTTACACAGTTGAGATAATTTATTTCTATTTTCACATATTATAAATATAACTCTTTCACAATGAACTACAATAGCCTACAACTCCATGCTATAAACAATAAAACAATAGTGAGGCAGTTAATTGACCCCTGAAAAAAAAGAAAAAAAGCACTCGCTAGCCTAGCCGTGAAAACCGACAGTACAGGTAGAACGCCCACTATGTAATCCGATACCTCAGCTACTCCGCCGACTCAAATCCAAATACCCTCTCGCAGTACGCAGTGTATTGCATCTTTCAGTTTCTTAGAATTTTCGAGATTATACTAGCACAGTATCAAATGATTCTAGAAATGACTTGATTGTTCTAAAAGCTTGAAGAAATATTGAAGATTATGCAGAAGTGTGATTATTATTAGTTGAGTTTAATTTGAGTTTGGATTGATACAAGAACCAAGAAGTGTGCGTTGAATGTGGTTACCCAGATCTACGCAAGTTGAAGTTGAAATATTAGATCTAGAGATCAATGTTTGATATATAGTTGCTAATATGACATACGAATTGTGACAATCATGCAATAAAAGCTGTGTTTGTCAAAGTCCCAATTATTCACTTGTTTTGCTTGCCTATACTGATGCTTGCCATTATAGCCCCTGCCATTGTGACTACTTTACATTGCTATGCCTAGTCAAGTTTACACCTATGTAATGATGACTTGAGTATTATTTCCTTTTAGGCCTCAGGAATAAGGAGATTTCAATAAAATTATTTCACTGGGTTTGCCAACCCTCCGTATCGCTGAGTTACACTGAAAATTGTTTTATCAGTTTTAATGTGAATTGCATTATTGACTTCTTAAATGTTATTAATAAGATTTTAATGACATTTGATTTGGTTAATTTCAGGCAACAGATGATGAAGAAGAGCGATCAGAGTCCAGTGATGTGGAACTAGAGCATAATTATGATGACACTGTCAACAACTGCCTCATTGTCAGCCAAGATGAAGCTTCCCTTGAACCTTTAATTGGAGGTTCATCTCCACCAGCTGATGGTTCTGGGGAGCCTTCTAGTGAGCCAGCACAAGAGCAGGCATCCCCAACCTTTAACATTATTCCATTACTACCAAACTCTTTCATGGCAAATTTCCCTCCATCTCCACCAAGCAGCCAATCAAGAACTGCAGGTGGTGGCAGACGTCTCAGGAATCAACCACGTGACTCTGCCAGCTATTTAAGGTCTCGGCTAGAGAGGAATAACGCCATTAGGAGGGGAATGTCCTCGTTCCAGAGAAATTCCCCTCAAACGGCAGGACTTACTTCACCTTCAACAAATACTGATAATGTGCCAACACCTTCAGCCACCACAGCTACTATGTGCACTTCCACATTCGATAGTAATCAAAGTTCGGGCAATGAGAACACCAGCGATGTCGCTTATAGTTTGGGAAACCTTCTAAGGGAACTAAATATGAGTGGTAGCGCTGCTTTCACAGCCAATCCTAGTCTGTCTGAACAGCCAGGTGATCATGCAAGGAGCCACCATGATCGCACACCATTGACAAACATGTCTTTGGAGAGTTTTCTTCATGACATTAATGAGCATATAATCAGGGAGGCTTCTCATTACATCAATAGGTCAGGTGAACAAAGTGAACCATCAGGAAATAGTTCAGACTCTAGATATTTTGTACCAGAAACAAGTGCGGAAATAATGAGGGCAGCATTCGATGAATTCATAGCCATGGAAAGAGCCTCAACCACTGAGGCTGATCAGAGAGAGAATCAATCACAACCGCATTTAACTCCTAACAGCTCAGAAGATAGTCTTGGTCAAATCTTCTCCAATGGCTATGTGCCAAGTGATGAAGAAGAAAGGCGGGACAATGCCAGAAGAGATGAATCAGACCATGAAGGCCATTCAGATAGTGAAAACTTTTACGATGACAACTTTGAGGACTATGATGAGCATTATATAATCAGCGGAGATGGTCATGGCTCAGAGGAACTCCTCTGTGATACGGATATCAATGAAGAAGAAATCATTACTCTTGAAGGGATAGAAGGAGAAGATAACAGATTCATAGCAGAGCCAATTTCTTCTGACAGCAATTCTAGAGAAAGAGATCCTTTAGACAATCGTTATGCCTTTGACTATATTTTAGATAATACCTCAGGAGAACTACAAGAAGATAGACTCTATAGAGACAATGTTGCTAGAAGTCCCCCCAGATGTTAGATCATCAAAGAGCATTTTTCTGAAAGTTTTTAAAGGCAGTACAGATGAGAATAACCTTATGGCCATGTCTTTTTTATATTTTAAAAAGTCTAGAAAGAACTATGTAAAAATAAAAAACCCAGAAAAAGAAAAATACTTCTGATTTCAAGGACTATTAAATGAAAAAAAAATTAGTACATTAACTTCATGATATTTTATTCGTTAACTCTTTTGTTTTTCCCAAAATTGTCTCTTGAAATAAACTTTTTTAGGATGCTTTTCAATACAAATGTAGTTTTTTGAATCATGAAATCATCTCGCTTTTGAACATGTTTCAATGCTATAACATAGACTTGTGTATATATATATATATATATATGTATATCACTTAAAAAACTGGAGAGATAAGGAAGTAGATGTAGATAAAAAAAATTTGGTTGTTGAGACTAGTACTTGTTGAATTACCTTAGATCTCACAATGCTCATAAAAACTACAAGAACATATCAGTTTTGTATAGGCCTACAATGAGAAGCCATGTTTGCAGTGAGTTTGTCATGTATCTAATTATACTCAACCCATCTCCACAGTTCTGATCCGTCTTTTATGAAGAAATTTTTATAAATTTTTTCATGAAAACCCTTAATAAGTATGATCAAATGAGTTTTTTGTGTGTATTTGTTGTCTTTTAAAATAAATTTCATAAAACATGTTTGTTAAAACTTAATCTAGATTTAAAGAATTCAGTTTATACTTACACACTTGTGGCTTTTAGATTAATTTATTTCATGCTTCATCCGCCGCGTTTAATGCTTCATCTGCAAAATCACTTAAGGTTGATCTGAGATTTTTGTAAAATTTGAAACCTAAAATTGTTACTTATTTAATGTGCGAAAATGAGACACCCTTTGAGTGAAGCAATTTGCCATTTAAGAATAAACACTTTGGTAAGTTCATCCAAACAATTGCTAAGGGTTAGGATCATCAAACATTTTGTTCCTATCATATATCCAGTCAATTATTCATTGCATTATATACTGATCTACATTTTTGAGGAACTTACAATATAACAATAATTCCTCAAATGATGCATATCCAAATACTATCTATTACATGGAGCTCAAACCATATATAGTTATTATTGAAGACCCATTGTTTTAATATTATAATCTAAGAATAATGTGGTCCCATTGGTTATAAAGTAAATTTTTCTTAAAGAATTAATTTTATCCTGTCATATTCCTTATGAAGTGGCATAGCAGCTATGTAATCACATTTTCTTTAATGCTCAACCAACAAGTTGTCCTGTCATTGTCATATGCAAATTCATAATGTCATTTCAAAGTTTTGCGTTTTGCGTTTTGACTACATTAAAAAATACATCATTGGATCTTGTTTCTTCGTTCTTAAATGAACATGTTGATAAGAATTTGCTTAAAACGATTTTATATATACATTCAAATTCAAGCTGAAAAGAAACTTGTTACTTAAAGTGTAATTAGTCACAAACAAACTTAAATGAAGATTTGAATACATTTTGATTAAAGATAAATTAATTCAATAAACAACCCTTCATTTATAAGGGGCATTAATATTTGAATAAAATTGGAAATTTGAATTAATCTTGGTGGCCTGTTTTAAATTTGTGGCTAATTTTATATTTTTGTTTCCTAATGATGGCTAACTGTGATGCACTTTAATTTTTTACTTAAATCTATTGTTTTGATTTTATGTTGAAAGAATGACCTTTTTCTCAAAGTGCTTGAAATTATATACAGAGTTTAATTTAGTATGGTATAAGGATAATACGATAAAGTATGGCATAAATTATTAAACTAAGAAAGAAATTAACAGATGTATGGCATGTTTGAAAAATCATTCTTATGGATAATGAAAGCTAATATTTATTGAAAGTTCACATCAAAGTCTACAGGGCATGCAGATGCCATATATGTAAAATGACAGTTTTTAGAATTAAAATTTTATGCTAAATTTTTATCTACAACACGAAAAACAAGATGAATATGTGAGAGTATTTTTTATGTTAAATTCTTCTAAGGCTTTACTTCTGGTTATTAGATTTACATGCATAATTTTTGTGTGCAAATTATACTCATTAGGTTACTTGCAAAAAGGCTCACTATGATGAAATGAAGTCTGGAAATATCATAATATAATACTAAGACATTTTGATAATTCAGTAATAATATGATAAATAAATCCATTACTCAATCCGCTCAATGATCAGTTATCAAATGGCAAATGCATCGATCTAAGGGCGCTGTCAGATTGTTTATAAATGTGATATGAATGAATGTTTGTAAGAGCTTTTATACTAACAAGCTTTGTTCCATGAATTGTGCTGCTTCAATGTTATACTTAATATCTCTTAATGATTAATGGTTCTGAAACTAATATTATGTTCATTTATTTATCTCAATTGGTGGAATTGTTTTGTTTACCTTTTGTGACTATGCACATAACTTATTATGCCATCTCCATATCCGGGAGATCAGTTGTTGCTAAATCATGCTTATCGCCATAGTTATTAGTATCCACCTTACTTAATGCATTTATGACCGACTGCTATACCTTCGCTTTTAGTAGGGCATTCATATTGTTAATTATAAGGGGAATACATTAGTGAAATGGGCATATTGTTATTTTTATGGGAAATAAGTCTTTTGAAAGAGGCTTATTGTTATTATTATGGAAATAAGCTTTTCGAAAGAGGCTTATTGTTATTTTTATGGGAAATAAGTTTTTTGAAAGAGGCCTGTTGTTATTTTTAAGGGGAATACGTTTTTGAAATGGGCATTGTTATTTTTATGGGGGAATAAGTTTGTCAAAGGGGCTTATTATACTTATTGATATTTCTAAGGGGAACACGTTTGTGAAATGCGTTTACAGTTGAACTCAGTTATACTAAAATCGGATATACTGAAATCCCGGTCAAACTGAAACTTAAATAAAAAAACTGAATTTTTTTTATATATCTACCGGTTAATCTGAACGTAAGCTTATACTGAAATATTTTCCGGCTGGTTGAGAACAGAAATCGCAGAAATTCTTGGTCAAAGTCATGACGGATACCAGTCACAAAGAAGATAATGCAAAAAAGAAAGACTGAAAGAGAACGAATAAAAAACCATTGTAACACAGTGAATGACAGTCCCAAGTCCTCATACGAAATGGCTGATGCAGTGTTTCCTTTCATTGACGTGAGTAGTACCTGAAACACCATTATAGCATATTAAAATAACTCTACACTTGGATGTGGCGTCATTATCGGTTATACTGAAATCCCGGTTATACTGAAATTTGAAGACTTGAGTTTCACAATAAGCGGGTTCGACTGTATTGATATTTTTAAGGGGAATAGGTTTGTGAAATGGGCATATCATTATTACAAAAGGGAATAAGTTTGTGAAATGGGCATATTGTTATTTTTAAGGAGAATGAGTATGTTAAATGGGCATATTGTTATTTCAAAAGGGACAGAAACAATAATATTAATACACATATTTTCACTGTATTTCAAGGTTTTTGATTCATACAGTACTGATAATCCAGTCATGATAGGACAATCTCTCTCGACATTATTGTCACAGTCATCAATGAATTGTATTCAAATTCAAATGTTCAGTTTCAAGGCTGTACATTTACGCTTACTTAAATCTATGATTTATCAGGCCTTAATGCATGGCTTTACCACTATTTTTATTCTATCAGATTTGCATTTGGTAACTGAAACAACAAAAGAGTTTGGTAATCGAAAGCAATAACAAAAAAAATTATTATGGATGTGATGGTTAATCCCCGATAGCATGGTAAATTCTGAGCATTTCTAGCATGACATTGTTAGCATTTATTGAGTACATATCATTGCATTGCATGTGTAGTAATATTCAATATATTTTCATACAAACATTTTTATAGATATTCTGCATACATAATACCTCCTAACAAATGGTTTCTCTGTTTCTTGTTAATGACACTAAGGGTCTAATTTTAGCATTTGTTTTGTCATCGTTGTAAATATTAATATCTCTTTGTTGAAACAATTAATTTGAAATACATTTTGTTTAATGAGACTTATACTAGGACACATTGTATAACTTTACAAGGGTTCAGTGTGAAGAAGAATTTGAAGGAATATCTATACATGTCAACCTCTTTCTTCAGGCTGAGGTTCTGAAGTGATAGACACAGCTACATGTGTACTTGAATACTGCTGCAACTCATTTTTGTTAATTCTGATCTCTATAATTGAAGGGGTTAGAACAACAAAAACCTTAGGTCCAATTCATCTAAAAATAGAGTACTACCCAATTACCTACAGTTTAAAGCATGGGCTTTCTATTTTTATCAATGATGAAACAGTAGAGCTAAACCAAGTGGAGTGAGTGGAGTGCTGATCGTGGGGTTTGCAATGGATTATGTAACATCAAGGTTAAGTCAACAGTTTTTGTCAGTTTTCTCAAAACTGACGCCATGTGACATAACCTTGTTGTTCTGACCCCTTCAATTTTACGTGAGCTTCTTAAATCTTTCAAAGTGAATTAGATCCTGATGGAGAAAGAAATTATGAGAGTTCCTCATGACACCAGTCCCACATTACAGTTGTCATACTGATCATTTTGCTCTTCCTTGATACATTGAATATTATTTTGATAATGATATTTTAATAAGCAGTTTTTGATACATATGGGTAAATGTACTCACAAGGTCTAGTGGGCACGAGTTTGTGAGTATAAATTTAATAATTTATGCCAAAAACTATATTATATTACCCCCTAAAGATTTATGTTGACAGCATTTTCTAATTTAAAATTAAAATCAACCAACAGATTAAGAGAAAAGTTTGTTTCCATCGATAATCATTTCAACAACCTCAATTTCAGTTCTCCAAGATTGTCCTTTAAGATATTATAAAAAGAAATCTATATCTAAATCCAGAATAAAATTTTTGAAATAGCTGAAAGGTAGAAATTATTTAGGCCTCTGTATAGATAAGAAACATTGGTATTGCTTCTTCATCTCGTTTTCAAATAAGATGACAATCATGGCAAAGCATCTATAGTATAATTTAAAGGGGTATTATAATATCAATTTATATAGCCCCATTTTCTATTTATAAAGGAGAATGTTGACAAATACAAATATTTAGAAAGTACAATATCCAGTGACAGAGACTGTAACAAAGAGATCAAGAAAAGAGTGGCAACTGTATATATGATAAAATCATGCAGATGAAGAACATCTGAAACAACTTTTTGATGTGAGACATGGACCCCGAATAAAGTTGCCTTAAACAGATCTCTACAAATGAACAGAATATCAAATGAACCACTCAGAAGAATATAATTTTGAAGAAAGCTGGCTCAAAACATATTGTAAAAAGACAAAAGTTGTTTTTTTGACATGCAAAGAGACATGAAGTTAGAGTAAAATAATGATGGAGGGTATTGTCAACAGGAAAAGAGGGAAAGGACGACCAAAGTGACTGAGGGAGAGAGCCATAAGGGAAACACTGTTGACATTCATTACATAGGTTAGACTGGTGCAGGAAAGAAACTTTACAAGAAGCAGTCAAAGATGCTGCGTCTGGCCACAAGGATGCTGTGGATGATAATGATGATGATATAGTCCAATGCTAACTATTCATCACAAGGTGCTCAGAGTCACAGAATTTTTGATTCTATTAAAAAATCAAATTATTAAACACATCATTATTACATTATTTAATTAATTATAATAAAAGACTGTGTCACACTAAAAATCCATAATCGTTACACATTCATTCATTCATTCATTCATCTAATGCTAATTTGAACATGATGATGTATTATATCAATACGGAAAAAATAGTTTACAGAAAATTCAGTTAATTCAGTTCGCAAGTTTACAAACATATTTGCTATGTTAATCAGGTGGAGAAAGTGATGTGATGTGACTGACTCTGACAAAAATTACAATTGTCTTTAGTACAGATAAGACTTTGGCCTGAATTTTAAGGCATCTAAATCTAAATATATATACCTGTACCGCAATAAGGAGACCATCATCTAGAATGCTTAAAAAGTCTGTATTCAAGACTTGTTCGACTTTAGAGGTTGATGTGTGCCTCTGCTTCATTTTTTCTTTCTTTTTTTCTTTCTTTTTTTCTTTTTCCTTCTCTTTTTTTTTTCTTTACTTTTATTCAGGTAAACATTTTTTGTTCACATCTCAATCAAATTCTTGTGTGTCAGTAGATGGCTGTCAGGTAATATTTATCAGTTACCATACATGTATAAGTATGTATTGTAGTATGTAAAGGTAATGATATCATATTTATTCAAAATAGCAAGCAGTGCAGCACAGATACAATGTCATAATGGTGTAAAAGCAAAAATAAAATACTTGAGATGATTATAACTGGCCATTAAAGTTTAAAACTTAAATGAAAGATCTATATCTTTATTCAACAAAAAAATGTACAAAAATTAATGAATCATTTTTTTCTACAAGAGTACAAGCTTTACTTTTAGGTATGTTAAGGTATTTTAGGTATTCAAAAGTCATGTGTCAAGTTTTTGTATCATGAGTCAAGTGATGTTTGATAAATTCATCACATACCCATGTGCTAATCTCGAAACTGGTTTTGCATTTCTGAACAGTGCATGTTTTAATCTGCTGCCTGACTTAAAAGCCAGGAAGAGACCAAAGAATTGTTTTAAATAAACATTTCATTGTATTAATTTTTACTTATTAATTTGCTTTCCTGGAAAATAATTTTATTTATTTGTCTGCATGGCTTATATGCTTAGTAACAGAAAAGAAGACTTCATATGAATTGTGTTTTGTTTCAGTTGTTAATCTCATACATTGTTAGAAAATCTTACATAGCTCATGTTAAGTCAGGTTTGTCCTTTGAAAATAAGTCGTAAGAATCATTACATCGCTGTCGTTCTATAAACATATAACAACAAATTTTACGATTTTCGTTTCGTTGAACCAAATAATTTTTTTTGAAAGTTACTCACCTCATTTTTAACAGAAATAAAGTTGACCACTTAAACTTAAAAAAGGCGTCATTTTCTTGTGTGATCTAAACTTATAAGATACAGCGCGTCTCATTTTGCTGCTCTAAATGTATAATCTTGTCTCCCCCACAAAATTTCTTATTTTGCACTTGCACATTTATAGAACTACAGCGACAATTAGTAGTTATCATTAGTTGCTCCCTCAACATTGCATGCATAACGTACTGTATTAAAAATCTATCAAAGCTTAATAATAGATCACATTGACTTACTGCTTGTATCATTGAGAATGTAAAACAAATTGGCTATATATATATATCATGATATTAGTGAAATTTTATAATTTCATAATATTTTAAGAAGGGCATCTGCTGGATTTATCATTTTTTCATAAAGATTAGCTCAACATATTCTCACATTTTCCACTGTATTTGTTGGTTTGTTTTAAACCAAATATCAATGAAGTTACTATCTTTGACGATATTTAATGACAATATCGGTGACCCTTGCAATGGACTGACTCTGACAGAAAGGTAATTAATGGTATAGGCCCTACTTATGAAAAAGCCATAGAAACACATCATGGATCTTAGAGTCATTGTTGCCCATTCACAAATTAAAAAAAAAAAAATTAAAAAAAAATCCACCATCTTTTACCTCCAGTTACACAAATGTTGCTTGTTTGAATTTATTTTTTGATTTTCCTATAAAATCTATCCCATGAGGAGTGAAGGGAGAGAGATGGAGAGCAGAAAATACATAATTCAAATCAATGTTAAATTTGCTCATCAAAGAAACTCTATCATTAATAATACTGTTCTCTTTATTTAATAAGTAATGCAATTTATTTGTTGCCCTTGTAAATAACCGGTATGTCATATACACTATCTGATGATATGTATTATTCTTAATATTGAGTTGTTTGGTTGTCCTTTAACCCTCCCCTCCACTTTTGCTTCTTAACACTGGAATATGTTATATTCTAACCTCTACATAAAATTATGTTAGTGTGCCATTTCATTAGTATTAAATAAAGTCCAGTCTTTCACAACAAATTCTTTGTTTCTGATTAATTTTGTTTAGTTTAAATAAAGATGTGTTGTTATTTTTCATAATTTTTGGTGTAATTTGTACTTAGAGTAAGAGTGAATAGAGCTAGGTTCAAATTACAGTGCAAGTGCAAGCCAGTAATTGGGACATTGCTTAATCGGTATAGTTGCCATTCACAGAATATTTTCTTATATAATTTATAATATAATAGGGTAGATATTCAGGGTGTACTAAAAAGGCAACTTTTAATAAACACGCTATCTTTGATTGGATCATATTGACATTTTGCTACATCAAACTTGAAATTGTGACATACAGTCTGCCCTCTTTAATCCGAGACACCTCCGTTCTCTGCAATTTCTTCGGATTACAGAACTTTCTGGATTAGAGAATTGATAACCAATTGCAAATTGAGTTTTGTAAATCGGGTGCATTTGAAGTGGCAGAATACAATATATACACATACGTAAGAGAGAGAGGGAGAGGGAGTGAGAGAGAGAGGGAGAGAGAGAGAGAAGCAGTCAACGTAGCAATGCCGAGTTCTTGGCCGATCTGCTTTGCTTTCGCAAAAATTTGAGAAAAGTTCGTCTGGTTCCCATCTCGATTCTTGATACGCCTGGTGTGAAAAAAGTTATCAAAAACATTATCAAAAACATGTGTCACAATGTCCCTGTTGCAAAAAGGTGTGAAAAGCGATACTGTACTTTTGTGTTTAGAATGACCTGACCACCAGACAAATACAAACCAGACATCATTTAAGATAAGTTCGTCAGTTGCTTTTGATGTGGAAAAAATGTTCGGATTAGAGAGGTAAAAGTAGCAATTCGTCCCCGAAAAGGGGGGTTAGGATTATTAATCGAATTACCAATTTAGCATATGAAGAAAAATTAAGAACAAAATCCGTTTCCAGAAAATCGTTTGGATAACGGAGGGATCCGGATAACAGAGATCTGGATTAGAGAGGGCCGACTGTATGTACATGAGAAAAATCAATTTTTATCATGCAAATTAGGCGAGGGATTAGAGATTTAGAAAAAGAGTAATTTTTCTAATTCATCATATTTAGGCTTATCTTTTTTCCACTTATTTACACAGATATAGGTAACTTGTAAAGTAATTGTTACTTTTTCAAACGGAACTTATGTAAGCCTTCAGTCATAAGGACAACTTCAATTCTTTTCAAGCCATCATTTTGCAAAGAGGGAACCCCTCATCATAGACAGCTAAATTCCCAGGTCAGCTGCTCTCAAATTAGAAAGAAAATGAGGTCAACCAAAAGTCCTCATACCATATAACCTTTTTTTCTCTTGGGTTGGTTGTACCTTTACTTTAAAGCTCAACAGAATCCAGTGTCCCTTGGCCTGGATGAGCTAAATGGGGAGGCCATCAATGATTATCAAACAAGATACCATTTATGATGCATATTTTTTCTGTCAGGCTTTGAATATGATCCCCACAACAAATGGAAGGATGTTTAAGCACATTAGTTAACATAGACACATTAAAATGAAAGGAAGATAGCTTGACCAGAATGGATGTTTTAATTGAAATAAATACAATAAAATGAAAAGATGACTAGATCAGAATGGATGTTGACTTTGTGATGGAATGTTGGCAAAAACTTCATTTGTTAAGTGTAATTCAATGATCTATCTTCATTCACATTTAAAGACAACAACATCAACAACTACAATAATAATAATAATAATAATAATAATAATAATAATAATAATAATAATAATAATAATAATAATAATAATAA
>JASKDV010183659.1:0-12265 GCA_032466395.1 Aegires albopunctatus
ACAACGTCATACCTAACAACAAAAAATACTAAGAGACCGTCTGAAGAGTCCAAATGGACGAAACTATATAGTAGCGGGAAAATATTTTTAATTCCATTGATATATTTATATATATATATATACATTTTTTTTTAAAGAAAAAAAAGGACAGTTATTCATTTATATGCATATGAGCCCATTTGGGCAATAAAGTTTCTATCTTATTGAAACCGGTCTTTATCTAAATCACTCAACTCGCAAACTGCCTTCACTACTTACTTATAGTATAAGTTATAGTTTGATTCTAGATTTCCATCACTATTTCACGTCAAATTTATTAAAGTTTAATTTCAATATGACACACGACATTGTTGCACATAATTATCCATTTATAATTCAAACGTTTGTTAGGACCATTCTGAATTCAAGCGTTTGTGGGTATTTTTAACTGACAGTTCAAATTATGATCTCATCATGGTACATGTATTGATAATAATTTGTAATGATTTTGCTGGGGGGGAAGGGAGGCATAAAGCCAGTGGCCATTCCCTATTTATTGTGCATTCTTGTTGAAATGCTATTGGTCGCTTGTTATCTAGGAGGTCCAAGTACTTTTGTATGCAAAAGTCGTTAGGAAAATCCTGGTGTTTTGAGGCTTGATGGCCACGGTTATTTATGTTTTTGGATTTTGATTTTGATCAGTAGATCATCTCTCTATTTAGTTATCTTTATTATTACATGTATTCTACTAATTATTTGAAATGCTTCTTTTCCTCTTAGGCAACTTTTTCCCCTCTTCTAAAACCTATTTCTTCTACTTCTGTTTTCTTTCTTTTAACTAGCCTACCATCTTACTTTTTCCATGGGCTCTGAGATGACCCTAGAGTTTGATAGAGCGCTTAAATCTCAAATGTCTATCTAACTTACAAAATATCCTATTATATATATATAAAAAAGTGTAAATGTCTACTACAGCAAAACATTGATACACTGCCAGCATTCGTTCCTATGGAACATTGGTGGGAAGGGGGTGAGGCTTGACAGGAAGGCCACTGACCCAAAGTTACCTGTGCCACTAGTATGTACAACTAGGCTAACCTGATATAGATGTCATGATGTGGGTCTACATCAAAAGACAAAGACAGTTTGCCGTAATTTGATGTTCATGCAATGACGGCAATGCCAGCGACCTATCTCTCTCTTTTTTTGAAATAATGTTTTCCTTTTTTTTTTTTATCTGTTCTTGATTGCCGGTTCCATTAGCAGTAGATTGAGTCATATTTTATTGACTTCGTTAAAGAATGTCCCTTCCAAATGTTGGCAGATGGCAGTAGGCAGTATATGGAGACAAAGATGGACTTTTCTTTAATCGAGTGTTTGTAGCACGGCCATAGACTTACATTAAGTGAGGTTGTTGGTAAATGGGAGGGAGGTATTAGGGATTTACTTACTGTAGTAATAACATATGATATATCTTTGTTTTCTTTCTTTTCAGTCACATCCACCGATGGAGAGAGGACACTGAGCCAGTTATAGGAACTTTAAATGTCTGAACAATTACAATTCTGTTTCAAGTCTAGTAAAGCTGTTCATGTAAAATGTTTGACAGAAATGGAGAACGTTAGCATTAATGTTGAACCTTTTGAGGAGTTAGAATGTCATTACACTGATGATATCAGACTACCAATAAAAATAACAGAATTTAAACAAGAATTGAATCCCTCTGACTCCACAGAGTCTGGTTTTGTTAATTTGTCCCAGTCAACATTCAAGACTTCTACCAGTATATCTGATTCTGATACTGGTGAAATAGATTCTAAAGACAATAGTTTTTCTCAAGTTTGTTTGACAAATTATACTACAAAGGAACATTTCTTACCAGAATATCGAAGCGATGATCTAAAGCCAATTACAATAATAACAGAATTCAAACAAGAGTTGTATCCATTTGCCGTTACAGAGTCTGATACTGATACTAACATTCCATCACAATCAACATTCAAGCTAACTGATACTAATGAAATAAATTCAAAATACAGTGACTTTTCTCAGATTTCACTGCCCAAAGATGGTACGCAGGAATTTTTTCCACAAGAATATCACGGGGATGATGTCAAAATACTGGTACCCTCAATAATAACAAATTTCAAACAAGAATTGGATCCAAATGTCCCTACGGGGTGTGACAATGTCAGCTTTTCCCTGTCAACATTCAAGTTATCTACATCTGGTTCTGGTTCAGTGGATTCAAAAGAAATTTCTATTTTTCAGACTCCATTATGTAAAGGGGATAGAGATCATGGATCACTATACCATTCAAAATCTGAACAAGATTTTTCTAGTATCAAAGAAGAGTTTGGAAAAGATTCCATAAGAAAATCATCCCCTCTCCTTCTTTGTTCTTCATCCGGTGACCATCCCATTGTGATTCAATCAAAGGTTGATGATTTAGTTTCAGAGAATGTTGATTTAGAGAATGATATTGCTGGTGAACCCATTCAAAAATATGAACATCTTTCAAAGGAATTGATCAGAAATACATCTGAATGTAATATTGGGGAAGAAGGCCGTTTACGTGAGGATTCATCTATGAAAGATAAGGGAAAAATTAAATCAGGGGAAGAACAAATCCTAGAAATAAAATCTGGGAAATTGGTGCCAAAAGTGATGATCAGGAGAATTCATTGTACCAGTGATGTTAATTATGAGACTACTTATTATGGTCATCTTAAGAATGAGGTGAGAATAAAATCTAGTTATCTCCAAAGGCACATGGAAATACACACAGGGGAGAAACAATTCAAATGTCAGGTTTGTGCGAAATGTTTTAATCGCAAGGATTGTTTTAAAAATCACATGAAAATACACACAAGAGGGAAACAATTCAAATGTCAGGTTTGTGAGAAATATTTTAATCGCAAGGATGGTCTTATAAATCACATGAGAATACACACAGGAGAAAAATCTTTCAAGTGCGGAGAATGTAAAAAATGTTTCTACCGTAATTGTAATCTTCAAAACCACATGAGAACACACACAGGAGAGAAACCATTCAAATGTGAGGAATGTGAGAAATGTTTTAGTCGCAAGGAGGATCTTAAAATGCACATGAGAATACACACGGGAGAAAAATCTTTCAAGTGTGGGGAATGTGAAAAATGTTTCTACCGTAACTCTAATCTTCAAAACCACATGAGAATGCACACGGGAGATAAACCATTCAAATGTAAGGAATGTGAAAAATGTTACACCTGTAGCAGTCATCTTAAGAGGCACATCATGAGAATACACACAGGAGAGAAATCATTCAAATGTAAGGAATGTGAGATGTGTTACACCTGTAGCAGTCATCTTAAAAGGCACATCATGATAATACACAAGGGAGAGAAACCATTCATGTAAGGATTGTGAAAAATGCTTTTATTGTAGTAGTCATCTTTTAACCCACATGAAAGTACACGTATTTGTGGAACCATTCATTTGTGACAAATGTGGAAAATGTCTAGCCAGAAAAAGTGATATGAAATACACACATGAGAATGCATTCAGAAGAAAGCACATGAGCCGAGGTCATAAGAATAAGATGCCTACTTCAAGTGACCATAATAAACTGGCATGGAAGAACAAGTAACAGTCATTTTAGAATATTTTACATATCTGTTCATTACTTCAAATGGAAACAAGATAACGGCACCAATAATTTTGTAGAAAATACCATACATGTAAACTATAGGAATGTGCAATTTTTCCCTTGTGACAGGTGACTCCAAACAGTATTCAATTTTGCAAATAAAGTACAGTGCAGTCAGCTTAAGATAAACTCCTTGGGACCAGAATAAAAGAGTATCTTTAATCTTAAGCAAGGTTTATCTTATCCATTTTCAAGGGAAACAACCTTTTAATGGAAAATGAGAACAGTCAGTCAGTGCCTTTCCACATCCAACATGTAAGCAACATTTCACGGCAATTTCATTCTGTTTCATAGACTTTTCATCCACATCTTTGAGAAGCTGCATTTTGGTTTCCAGGCTCAAGGTTTTCTTCTTGTGACTCATTTTTTCTCTGTTATAGTTATAGTTATAGGCTCGTTTTGCGATAGACTAATGTAGATCTAGATGTACTAAAACTGAAATTCAAACTTTTTTTTTTTTAAAGTATTTTAATAATAATAATGACCTGCCTAGATATCTCTAGAGCTCTATTCCTTCTGGATGAAAATATGAGTCGACTAAGTCTCCACAAATAGAAGTCTTTAAATTTAAACTGAAAGTAAGTATTGAAAACGGTATCTTGTTTAAGTTTATAATCACCCGCATGTGGCCTATATAAATTAATACTAGGATATAATAGCACTCCCTAAAATGTAAGGTTCATGTATGTGATTTGTAGAAAAAGAAATGATCATCAATAGATACACGAGGAAACATACATAGAGGAGAGAAACCACTCATTTAACATCATTTATATAGTTATGAAATACAGTGCGACCCTCTTAAGTTGCATTCCTTGTGATATATGTGTTTGATTTACAGTAAAACCTGTTTTACAATTAATTTATGTAGTATAACATTCTACAAATAATTTTGAATGATGAATCAGTTGTAAATATTTCCCATAATAAATCAACTGACTAGTGTATTCTGCAAATTTCGAGTCAATTTTTACCATCTTGATTGTGCTTGTATTTTTATATATATATTTTTTATCATCATCATTATCTTCATTATCATTTTTGTTGGTGTTATTAATATTGTTATTATCATCATCATCGTCATCATAGCAGGTATTTATAAACACTTTCAGGCTAATATTTTAATACCATAATGGATCGTGTCCATCACTATCCATACTGGGTAAGCCATTGATCTTTTTACACCTGAGTGAAGTGAGGAAAATATATATATTGTGTATAGAGTCTTTCCTTGGGACATGGTAATGTTGTATTGTTAGATTGCAGTCATCATGAATGGACCAAAGTGTCCTTGGGAATTGAAATCCCAACCTTTTGGTGGCCAACTGACCACACCAACCACTCAACCACCTCGCTACATAAATAAATTAGATAAAAAATAGTTATATATAGTTTCTTTGATCTCAGGTTTTCATTCCTTTCCACTTCATCAACTTCAACAATCTTATCTCTTACTCTTATCACTAAGACTTGTTGTTTCCAGTCACTCTTTTACTTTCTTAATGGATAAGGATAAGAGTTCTTATTGAAATAGTAAATGCACTCCAAGTTGTACAGAGGTTCTCTGGTAGTGGTAGGCTATCAAGATTAATCTTAACTTCCTGGGGGCATACTATTTTAATAAAGAAGTGCATCCTGATGAAAGGCCATTCTCTCTGGCTCGCTAGACTCTCACTCCTCTCAGGCATGAATGATTACCATACCAGTCTATTAAGATAGTGTTGTCAGTGTATGTGTAAGAAAACTAAGTTCACGCCTGACAGGCTGACAGTCTGGTCATATGTGTTCTTTGTTGCTGTTGACCAAGGGAAATGAAAAGTCATTGTAGGGCACAAAGAGGTGAAGGTCCCGGCCTGGCAATAAACATTATATGATGCGGGTATTTTTACTGGATCCTAAGCTTTATCAAGGACTCCACCTATTGCTAGGTAGGCCAACCAACCAGTGTACCCCAATGTGCCCTTGAATAAGGCAAGGAAATTCATGTAAAGAGCTTTAAGGGCAAATGTGAGCGGAGATGGTGGAAGCATTGCTGACGTGAAGAGAAAAATGGCACTAGCCGGAGACGCGTTCAGAAAACTGATTTTGCCTACGCTTCCGGTTGCCATGGCAACGGCCGTTATCTTTGATTTTGCCCCCATATTTTAACCAACTTCAGATACAAAGGCTTCCACACATTTTTTGTTGTACGGCATTCAAACTTCACAAACGCTTTGTTTGACATAATGTCTAAATTTTTACAATTACTACAAAGGGTACATTGCCTGTATGTTTAGGCCTAGACGCTGAAGTTCAAGGGACGCTACTCTCGTTATTACTTACAATGTAATGGTCAACAGAAAAGAAAACACATCTCTAGAGATCTAGGCCCTACAGCCTATATCTGTATGTAAAGTAGATCTGGATCTAGTTCTAGGCCCTACATCGGTATGTAATGTAAATCTAGATCTAATAGGCAAACATTGGTAGGCCTATATTGTATGTGAAAACGTAAAGGGCCTTTAAAAACACGCCGAGTTCTCTTTCATGGAAGTTGGAAGCTTCGGTTATAATTGGGACATTGCAAATAACTAGAGCTAGAGTTATTCGGACTATTATCACTCTTTAGCATAAAGAAATGTGTGAAAAACATGTGCAAATTTCCGAATAACTGGGTCTGGTTATTCACATTAAATCTGATATTATAATATAAAAAATCACTCTGGTTCGTTGATAAAGGCAACTGTGCACACATTGACCATTATTGAGGTCAACATTCAAGAATACTTGATAGACTGCTAGATTAAAAATAAGAGTTTATGCCTACTTTAGTCCGGTTATTCCCACTCCGTTCACGAATGGTCTACAATGGAGGTCTCACGGGTGAAACTGGGGCAGGTGGGACATTTCCAGTTTACACTCACCGTAAACCTCAAAGGACTGTTAATAGTGTTATCAACAGAAATTGAGTCGTGCTCATTGTCATCCCCCCACTTACTGAAAATGGGCCTTTGAACGTTGTAGGGGGAAAAGGGGGGGGGGGGGGGATGGTAATATGGACCTCTTATTGTCATAATGTATTGACTTTATTAAAAAAGATTGTTGTGTACAGTAGAACACACTTGTAATGAACTTGTAACTTCGCGACTGAAATAACGAATATACAAAGAATCATTTTTATTGCCCGGGGTTGTTCTTTATATATATCAGTGGTCTACTAAAGTTATTTATCGAGTTTTAAGAAAAAATATTTATATAAAAGATAGAATATAGAGTGTAGTTATTTTATGCTAAGGCCAGGTGCTGGCAATATAGGCAGGGCTGGTAGTAAATGGTAGGGTGGGTCATCTGGGTTTCATTTATTCATGACTAGCTGGATAGCCCCGGTCTACGACCAGAAATAGGTCAGCTAAGTAAGTCTCTATATAAAAATCAAGAAGTCAACTTGTTGTACTCTGATACGTGTGGCATCGTGGTCTAGTGGTAGACATTTGGGCTGGTGATTGGGAGGTCCCAGGTTTGAAACCCGGTTGTGCGCGATGTTGAGTAAAATGGGTACCTGGCTATAGGCCGAGGAAGATCTTGTCAGAATGCTAGAGTGAAGCGCCTTTCAACAGGTCGCCCCACGCTCTGTTTGCCCCACTGGGGGAGGGGGGGGGAGTACTTGGATTGCAATGGCCTGTCATTACTGTCAGGGAATCTCTGTAATGCGCATTGAGTACATTTAGTGGGAACACGCTATATCAGAACACTCTTTACTTTATCATGTAAAGACTGTTCCACTTTTGATATTACTTTTTTATTGAACGACACCCTACTGAATCAAAGTGGTGAAATATGGAAGAGTGCCTTCTAATGATGTTACAGCATGCCAAGAATGGAAGACATGATTCATGGAAACAGCTTTTATGTCTTATTGGTGATGTAGTGGTTAAAATCATAAGTGCTTGTCTTAAGGAAATGAGGTTCAAATACACTAGAGCAAGGGAGAATCTGTTTAATTTCATTTTTCTTTTTGTAGGCCTATAACTATAAATTGTTGCTTTTAATTTTGTAAGCTATGTCAGGTAAGCTGTCCATGTTGTGGAGACAGAATTTGTTATCAGAGGGTAGGGCTTGACCTTATAATGAGCAAATTTTGAAGTGCTTTTCAAAGTTCTATTATTCCTGTGTATCAGATGGGATCAGCAGTTCTTGGTAATCAGAGAATATAATATGATGAGATTGTTCTTATTTTATATAAACCGTTGATTGCATCGTCTGTATATAGATCAAATGATTTTATTGACTTTGTTAAAGAATCTTTGTGCCAAATGTTGGCAGATAGCTGTAGGTGGTATATCGAGACAAAGGTGGATTATTACTTCGGACATTTTTGTATCAAAGCCTAAATCTGATGTTAAGCGTGGTTGGCAGTAAATAGCCAAGGGGGCCAGTACATTGGGGTTTCACTACAAAGTAATGATCTTGGTGATGTTATATAATATATAAAATATCATTGTTTTAATTCTTTTCAATTACAGACATCGATGGAGAGAGGACTTTGAAATAAAGCTGTACATTTAAAGAGTTTAACAGAAATGGAGAACATAGTTATCAAAGTTGAGCCTTCTGAGGAATATTACATTGATGTCAAGTCAGAATGTCAAAATGATGATGATATCAAACCACAAATAACAATTACAGAATTCAAAGAAGAGTTGGATCCGTCTGTCTCCACAGAGTCTGGAACTGCCACTTTATCACAGTCGACATTTAAACTATCTGGATCTGATACTAATGGAATTTCAAAACACAATGATTTTTCTCAACTTTTATTGACCAAAGATGCTACACAGGAACTTTTCCTACAAGAATATCACAGGGATGATGTCAAACTACCTTCAATAGTAACAGATTTCAAACAAGAGTTGGATCCAAATGTCTCTATGGTGTGTGGCAATGTCCACTTTTCCCAGTCAACATTCAAGTTATCTACATCTGATGCTGGTTCAATGGATTCAAAGGACAATCCTCTTTTTCAGGTTCCATTGTGTAAAGAGGATAGACATAATGAATCAATATACCATTCAAAATCTGAACAAAATGTTTCTAGTATCAAAGAAGAATTTGAAGAAGATTCTATGAGAAAATCATCCCCTCTCCTTCTTTGTTCTTCAAGCAGTGACCATCCCATTGTGATTCAATCAAAGGTTGATGATTTAGTTTCAGAGCATGCTGATTTAGAGAATGATATTGCTGGTGAACCCATTAATAAATATGAATACCTTTCGAAGGAATTGATCAGAAATACATCTGAATGTTATGTTGGGGAAGAAGGCCGTTTACATGAGGATTCATCTATGAAAGATAAAGGAAAAATTAAATCAGGGGAAGAACAAATCCTAGAAATAAAATGTGGGAAATTGGTGCCCAAAGTTATGGTCAGGAGAATTCATTGTACCAGTGGTGTTGTTAGTGTTAGTGAGAATACTATCTATGGTCATTTTAAAAATGAGGTGAGAATAAACACTAGTTGTCTCCAAAGCCAAATGAAAATACACACAGGAGAGAAACAATTCATATGTCAGGTTTGTGAGAAATGTTTTAATCGCAAGAGTTATTTAAATAATCACATGATAATACACACAGGAGAGAAACAATTCAAATGTCAAGATTGTGAGAAATGTTTTCATCGCAAGTTTGGTCTTATAAATCACATTAGAATACACACAGGAGAAAAACCTTTCAAGTGTAAGGAATGTGAAAAATGTTTCATCTCTAGTAGTGAGCATAGCCGCCATATGAGGTTGCACACAGGAGAAAAACCCTTCAAATGTAGGGATTGTGAGAAATGTTTTAGTCGCAAGTATGATTTTAAAATGCACATGAGAATACATACAGGAGAAAAACCCTTCAAGTGTAGGGAATGTGAAAAATGTTATAATCGCAAGGAGGCTCTTAAAGTGCACGCGAGAATACATACAGGAGAAAAACCCTTCAAGTGTAAGGAATGTGAAAAATGTTTCTATTGTACTAGTCAGTTTTACCGCCATATGAGGTTGCACACAGGAGAAAAACCCTTCAAGTGTAAGAAATGTGAAAAATGTTTTAATCGCAAGGATTATCTTAAAGTGCACATGAGAATACATACAGGAGAGAAACCCTACAAGTGTAGGGAATGTGAAAAATGTTTCTACTGTAGTAGTCGGCTTCACCAACATATGAGGTTGCACACAGGAGAGAAACCCTTCAAGAGTAGGTAATGTGAAAAATGTTTCTATTGCAGTGGTTAGCATCACCGCCATAAATGAGGTTGCAAACAGGAGAAAAACCTTTTAAAATGTTGAGAATGTAAATAATGTTTTTTTTAACGCCATGATGATCTTAAAGTTAAAGAGCACATGAGACTACACACAGGAGAAAATCTCATCAAGGGTAGGGAATGGGAAAAATGTTTCTACTGTAGTAGCCAGCTTCATCAATATATGAGGCTGCACACAGGAGAGAAAGCATTCAAATGTAAGGAATGTGGGAAATGTTTGATTAACAGTATTGATCTTAAAAAGCGTAGGATAATACACACAGAAGAGAAATCATACAAATGTAAGGAATGTTTAAATATTATACCCATAGTAGTATTCTTCAAAGGCACATCAATATTGTACAGAAAGGAGAGAAACCATTCAAAAGTAAGGAATGTGAAAAATGTTTTTACTGCAATAGTCATCTTCAAAGCCGCGTGAAAGTACACACATTAGTAGAACCATTTATTTGTGACAATGTGGAATATTTCTTGCCAGAAAAGTGATATATTGAATACATATGAGAATGCACTCAGATCTAAATTCTATATCTAGATGGGATTCAAGATCTCCTTTGTTTTTCAGCAAAAATGGATACATTTTTGAAAGGAAAGAATGCTTTGATTGTTTGAAGACAAGTTCAATATGGAAAAAGTTTAGACATTGTCGCACTCCAAGCAGAATTTGGTCAATTTGGACACATAATTTTGAAATTTTCCATGCAGAAAACTACGATGACAGATTAGAAAAACAGGAAGAATTACAAATTCAAAATTCTTAACTATTTATTGATGAAACCTACAAAATTGAATGTCTATGAAGAATCAACAAAATTATTATAGACCCCTTGCACCCCCATTTTGTCAAATGTGACCTGTTTCTTCAAAGTGGAACATATGTTGTGAGGGTCGTTTTTAGCTAGAGCTGTTTAAAGATAAAACATAATTTTCATCGAATCTTTGATCATGGTTGTTTCCAAATAATCAACTCTTTATCTTCATAAAATTAATACGTTATTATTGAAATAAATATGATTAATGATAAAAAATGCACTTTTCTGAAACCCATGGTTCGTCCAAATTTATTACGGAAAACTAAATGTTCGACAATTTTGGAGTCAATTTAGAGATATAGATAAGTTCAATCCAGAGATGGACCACTTAGGTATCAATAGAAAGCTTAAATTCACCCCTTTCTTATGTGTAAGCCGTGGACCCTGCATTGACATATCTTGTCATGAATGACACGGATGAGTGGAGAGTTGATCAAATTTTAATTCCTTCAGTCCTTACATGTGAACAGGATCTTTCAATAGGAGCAAGACCATGGGCCACGCTGTGTTATAGTAATCCTATTGGATGATACAAGGCTCGACAGCTCTTAAAAAGACCTTTAAATTCATGTATGTTATATTGGGATGCGCCTTTTTTTACTTTGTGTGAAGACAGAGGCAGTAGCCAAAAGGAAGCTTAATCTAAGAGAATCACTTGGTTGAAAATGATACAAATCAATTTGTCTTGCCTAATGAAGTGCAATATAACTTGGCTTCTATTAAAGTTATATTTTTGTTTTTCTTATCAAGTATTAGTATGATATTATTTCATAGTAGGTGGATGCTAAATTTGATGCAAATTGGCGAAATAGAAGCAATGCATGTAGTTTTTTTTAGTGATTTAGTGTATAGTCATCCATCCACCCTCAAAACCAGTGAAAACGGTTCTCCAACTTTGATCGCCATTTTCTGAACGCTGGCTTTTTGTCCGATCTCTTATAAATTCTCCGTATCTTCGTAATGTGAAGTCCAATATTCATAAATTTCGTATAGAATTTAAGTACATAGCCCGACCTTTCTTTTGACAGAAATGTCTTAAAAATCCTGCCTGCGACATATTTTCCGATTCGAAGAAACAGATCACTATTACTATTACGGTGGGTATCGCATTAAACAAAGTCGGACTGAACGAACGGTCGACTTCAACGAAATGAATGGTAATCCCCATTTTCTTCTCGTTTATATGTTTGTAATAAAAAGTCACTTTCAACGAAGCCCCACCAAACGTAAAGTCTCATTCAACGAAGTCAATCAGTGACTGATTGCTAATGGATGAACTGAATTAATCCTGCTCCTGAGTAAGAGTGGGCTTGTTTCGTTTGTGCCAAGAGTCTATGTGTTTTCGTACACACACTAGAGGCCACGTGTAACAATTGATTGACAATTCTCTCGCAGCCTAAGCTATAGACATGGTGAGGTCTTTTGACATCGTGGTCTAGTGGTAGACATTTGGGCTGGTGATCGAAAGGTCCCAGGTTCGAATCCCGGTTGGGCGCGATG
>JASKDV010183670.1:0-12264 GCA_032466395.1 Aegires albopunctatus
ACTACTACTACTACTACTACTACTACTACTACTACTACTACTACTACTACTACTACTATACTACTACTACTACTACTTCTACTATTACGACTACTACTACTTTTACTACTACACTAAACAAAACAAATAAAAAAGATTAAAATTAAAATTATATTCCATTTCATATAGCGCTTATCGCCAAGTGACCTTAGTCTCTACGTGCTTTTACGATTTTTCACATCCCCTCGCCGACAGCAACACGGAACACATAGGACAAGAACAACAGCCTCTTGGACGTTTATACAATTTTCGGGTACAGACAACACTGTCATAACAGCCAGGTAATCATTCACACCTTAGTCGAGTGAGGTAGATGGGACAACGTGTCTTACCTAAGGACACTCTGCCGATGACCAGTAGTTATCGAGAAAATTTATGTCTAGCGGGATATGATCCTACCATGTCACCTAGCCCACCAGTGTCGGTGAGTGGAGCCACTTGACTTTCTCGTTTACGAACTGTGTTAGCCACTAGACCACTGACGCCCCCAAACATATATTACTACCATTACTGCTACAACTAGGTTTAGCACTACTGCTACCACCATTACTACTTCTACCAGTACTTTTGCTACTACTACTATTACTACTACCTGTGTAAGCTTGCTACTAAGTACTATCATTACATTATGTAATAAGCTTTCTACTATTACTACTACTACATTTTGTACTACTACTACCACTACTATAACATGTACTACTAAGCTGGGAACTACTACTACTGCTATTACTACTACTTCCTACTACTACTACTACTACTACTACAACCACTATCAGTAGTGGTACTAGTCCTCGTAGTACATTGTAGTTGATGTAGTACTATTATTACGTCTTAGCTTATAACTACTTCTACAACCCACTAGTCCGACTACTTACCACTTTGGTTTCCATAACTATTTTAAGAAGTCTAGACAATTTCCTGTGTAGCCACCAACTGATGCCAAGAGAATGAGCCACCCTCTGGACCTTTGACTGATGTGGTCACGTGATTGAAATTTTAAGCTTTATTCTTGTGATATCCTGGATATTTCTAATGTAACGAATGGAAGTGCAACTGATGTGTTACGTCACTCCCTTTCATTATCAGAATTAATTTAGTCAAATGAATTTCCTTTTAACAGGTCTACGTGATAACAGCTTGATGAATATTTATTGAAGGACGTGGTAAGGGTAGGAGAGGTTAAGAAGGTGTTCGAGTTCGAGAGTTATAGTCAACATAATATCATTGTTATCTTGATACTTGATGATGGACTAGAAACCCCAAAAACTGACCAATCGATCTGCAACTCATACTAAACACTGGCCTTGACAATAAACTATATCTGATGCAACAACATTAAAAGGCTTGCCAGAGAATCCATGTAAGGCCCAATGAGCATATTACAGTGGATATGCGGAAAATAACAAATGCTTTTATTAAATTTGTTTTTATCTTTATTACGGCTTCATGAAACCTCTGACACTGAATTATTCATAATACATCTACATTCAACACAGGATACCTGGCCATGTGAATATAAAAGGCAATAGAAGTGTAGACAGAAAGGCAACAACAGGCTTATTTGATCAACACCATTATTATAATTGGCCAACATCAGAACAGATAAAACACGTGCACAAAACGTTTAATGACCAAAGCTATTAAAAGGGTTTGGCTCAATGAATTGGTAACGGAAGTAACGAGAAGAGTAGTCTTCAAGAACATGGTGCTGCAAACTCGTAAGATCCTTTGAAATTTGTTGAGAGAAAAGATCAGGCAATTATATACATGTATGGGCTGAGAACACATCTTATTTTTTTAAACGCGTACTTTAACATTATCCCCCATATCACCCAGTAGACCTGGGGGAACGTGGCGATCAGCAGTTATTAAAGGTGCAAGCAAAGACCATCGAGGCAAACGGGATTGGTGTGGCTGAAGAAAGCCAGGAAGCTTAGTGTTGCCCACACTGTCAGAGAACCTTCAGGGCGAGAACTGATCTGATTAGTCATCTTCGGACTCACAGAGCCCAATGCCCCCTACTCCAATGATGAGTTGATGGTTATCGTCGTTTCTTTGATGATCAAACACATACATTTTGCGGCCAAGGCAGCGAGCCTGGACACCACCTTTCCTATAGACATCCGTACGCCATCTTCACCAAATATCTAAAACTAAAAGTATATTTCATAGCTCCAAAGGAACGTTTAATGAAAATTGTAATAATTATTTCCCGGTCAGGATAACTAAACAGAGCTAAAAATTCTCAGAGCCCGCATAATTTTTTCCCCAAACGCAACTTATGAATGGGAGACATGAACCCTGAAGAGAGTTTCTGTAAAGTAAGTTGAGCTCAATGTTCGAAATGAAATGTTGCGAGAAAACCAAAAGTATACTTACTGGACAGAACATCGAGCCACCAATCAGTAAGAGAAGACTTAACTTTAATGTTAAATTAGGGTTGTTCGAATCAGTAAAAGAAGAACTTAACTTTAATGTTAACTTAGGGTTGTTCGAATCAGTAAGAGAAGAACTTAACTTAATGTTAAATTAGGGTTGTTCCAATCAGTAAGAGAAGAACTTAACTTTAATGTTAAATATGGGTTGTTCCAATCATTAAGAGAAGAACTTAACTTAATGTTAAAATAGGGTTGTTCGAAACAGTAAGAGAAGAACTTAACTTTAATGTTAAAATAGGGTTGTTCGAATCAGTAAGACAAGAACTTAACTTAATGTTAAATAAGGGTTGTTCCAATCATTAAGAGAAGAACTTAACTTAATGTTAAAATAGGGTTGTTCGAAACAGTAAGAGAAGAACAACTTTAATGTTAAATTATGGTTGTTCGAAACAGTAAGAGAAGAACAACTTTAATGTTAAATTATGGTTGTTCCAATCAGTAAGAGAAGAACTTAACTTTAATGTTAAAATATGGTTGTTCGAAACATTGACCAAAACGTGAAATTTTAAGTATAATAATCATAGAGGGCATTGTGTGCATCGTGTTCTAGTGGTAGATATTTGGGATGGTGAACAAAAGATCCCAGGTCCGAATCTCGACAGGGTGCGATATAGAGTTCTTGGGAAATACTCCTTAGATGCATTTCCTCGCCGCACTTAGGTGTAAAATGAGTACCTGACTATAGTAGATGAAGATCTTGTCAATATGCTAAAGTGGAGCGCTTTTCATAGGGTCGCACCTCTGATGCAACAGGGGGTTGAGAAAATGTTGGATTGCAATGGCTTGCCAGGGAAAATAATTTTATATAAAGCACATTGAGCACAATTAGTGGGTGCGGTATATTTAAGAACTCTTTACGCTGAAGTCTGGAATATTCCAATCTTTTCTTGGATTATAGTTATAACAAAAATAATAAATATCCCCTTGAGAATAATAGGTCTACATGTAAAAGGAATTTATCGTTTTGATACTTCTCAGGCTGACACTACTGACAGCAACGCAAATACGTTTTTGGACAAATAGTAACAATGTTGACCTTAGTTTCCAGTACTCATATCGTCAAAAGATGCATTTCACTTATTTCAGATATCATAATTATAACAAAAATAATAAATATCCCCTTGGGAATAATAGGCCTACATGTATAAGGAATTTATCTTTATAATACTTCTCAGGCTGACACTACTGACAGCAACGCAAATACGTTTTTGGACAAATAGAAACAATGTTGACCTTAGTTTCCAGTACTCATATAGTCAAAAGATGCATTTCACTAATTTCAGATAATTTTCTTGCTCCGGGATCAAGATATATTCTATGTGTTTTTGTGATTGTGAAATCTCGAAGAAGGAATTTCGGTTATTTTTTGCTACTATTTGTTCGAAAAAATGTGGCCAAACTGAGTCAAGATGAATTAATGACGTGTGTAATATTTCAACGAGAAAAAAGTTATGGAAACTAAGTTATCTGAACATAACAATTCAAAAATTGACGCATGACTGAACGAACATTCATTGTGTCGGGTGATTAAAAAGCTGTAACGGAAATAAACTGTAGGACGTTCCTCTTTTGTTTGTTTAGTTTGAGTAAAGGTCATTTCCGGGTTGACTGCTGGCGTTGTTTACTCTCATAGTAGGCTGGTCGTAACATAGGAAAGGTGTCTCCTTTGTAGGTTAGAAGCTAGATCTAGATCTAGATATCTATACCATAAATTTACCACTATCTTGAAGATTTTAAAATGGCGTCAGTCCAAAAAGGACAAATAAGTTTTCTTCCAGAGACAATACTTCTGCAAATCATGAGTTACTTACCTGTCAAAGAACGGTGCATTGCCGGCAGGTAATTTGTTTTTATGTAGGCAGTGGGCCTATACATGCCAGGGTGCTAGGGGTAGTTTACATATAACAAATTGTACTTAATCCATTTCGATTAATTTTAAAACGTATCACGCAAAAGAGAAAATGAGCATAGTTACGACATAGGTCTACATGTATTTTTTTTTTAAAGCATCAAAGACTAGGAAGAACAATATTTGAAGGGAAAATACTCGATAGGAGTCAATGGAGATGGGGAAACAGATTTGAAATCGGCAGCTGGAAGGATAACTTTGGAAAGAAATCTATACAGAAAGGCTTTCATAAAGCAAAATTTTTCTAAAGTAACATGCTAATTAGAACTAGAGAGTTTTCTACATCATCGAGCTGAATCAGTTAGCTGAATTATGCTTTTCTGAGCTTCAGACATGGTTGTGGTAATGGCCACGGTTGTGAGTTTTGTATATTTACCACAAAATATTATATTGTTGACAAAAACGAATGTCAGAGTTATGAATTGTTGGAGCTCTTATAGATTTATTTTGTTCCCATCAAAAGTGTTGAATTAGAGGGATAGTTGTTTAACAATGGTTGGTTTAATGATGGTAGACTGTGTATGTCATCATGTTAATTTTCTTTTTCCTCAGAGTTTGTAAACAATGGCGACGTATTATTGCTGACAACAGTTTGTGGCGTCATGTCAATTTATTAGAATATAGACTAAATTTACCAAAGATGTGGAAGGTATTGAGGGCCCATTTCTCATCTTGTCTCTTATCTATGAAAATTTCTGGACATGCCTATGGAGGTAAGAGACATTTTGAGGAAAGAACATTTTTTGATTCATCCTAAAAATAGCAATTTATAGAATATCATAGAAGGGTAATAGTAATGCATCTTTACGTAAAAATATATTGTATGAAATTACATATCAAAAGGATATAAAAAAAGCAAAAAAAAAGCAATTAATTCATTGAATTATTCCTACATGCTTTCTTACACAAATACACCCGCAGTCACGCATTCGAGAGTATACTCTAAATGCATATATCATTGTCATTATGATGATAATAATAACAATAATATTGATGATGATAATGATAATAGCTATAATAATAATAATAATAATGAGAGGAAGAAGAAGAATATTGATGATATAATGAATAATAGTGATGATACAGATGATGATGATAATATAGTCCCGTCCATATATATTGAAACTGATTATATCAACATCATTTCAAAGTCCTTTTGTTTTTATTCTAAAAAAATTAATAAAGTAAAATCTCATAATATATTGACGTAAATTTAACGAAAATACCTGAAAAGCCACTTTCATAGCTGCCAAATGTATGTAGAAATTACGTATCTGTAAATAATTTTGGCTTTTGTATGTGTTAATGACTTTTGCTTATGATCGTATATGATTTTTCAATGGCCCAAATCAGGCGTTTTATATTTTTCTTCTCTCAGCTTTTCCTGCTGTATGCAGGGTCTCTCTATCACTTGAATACTATGCTGTCAAAGGGTCCATAGCGTCCCCCCCCATCAAGCTACGCTTCCTCCAAATCTTCAAAAGTGCAATCCAGCCACTTCTGCTTTGGTCTTCCTCTTTATCTCATGCCTGCCACCTCCATCGCCAGTGTTCTTCTGCCAACGTAGTTTTCATCCCTTCTTTTCAAGTTCCCAAACCACTGTAGCTTTATTTCTTGTATATTTGATGATAAAGGTTTGCCAGACAGGGCTGTTTGAATGTTCTAATTTCTTTCTTTGTCCAAGGGTCTAACATTGTCATCTCTGCCACCTCAAAATGTCTTTCTAGCTTCTTATTCAGTGGCAATGTTTCTAGAGATCTTGGTAAAAGTAAAAGGTTTTTAAATGACTGTCACTTTTTACAAAAATGAATGAGACGACGTACTGCATCTTGACATTAGAATCTTTTTAGCATCTCTGCAAAGTTAAATGGGCTTCCAAGTCCTATTCCACTATATGTACAAAGATAATACTACAGTCTGCGCTCTCTAATCCGAACACCTTCGTTTCCAGCAATTTGTTTGGATTACAGAATTTTTCGGATTAGGGAACATCAAGAAATAATAAGAAAAACATTTGTTCCCAGAAAATGGTTCCGATTACAGAGGGATTTGGATTATAGAAGTCTGGATGAGAGAGGTCAGACTGTATGTTGGTTAAGGTCAATTCAGCCACTGCTGACTCATTAGCTACAATACTGTAGAAAGTATGCTTGAATAAAACGCTCAGTAGTAAATACCCTTGGTTTGTCGGATTATCAGATCTGTGACTCAATGTGACCCCCCATAACCCTATCTGGCATTTTAATTTCATTCGGCTATGCTATCTAGCGTATTATAACCTAATATTTATAACAGAGGCCAATAGATCTACAATGTAAGTCTTTCTTCTTATGTTACTTATAATAAATATATGCTATTATGATTACACATTTTATCCTGGTTAAATACATTCTGAGAGAAAGTAGTGAGTATGATGTAGGCAGTAACCTCTATAGAGAGTAGCTACTGATTACAACTGTGGGAGGTGAATGGTGTGAAAGTTTTCAGTGCTTGTCCATGCTGGTTAAGACCAATTCAGCCACTGCTGACTCATTAGCTACCATGCTGTAAAAGGTATGCTTGAACAAAAGGCTCAGGTGTGAAAACTCTCATTCATACCTAAGAACTCCTGTTTCAGTTCCAAGGCTATACAGTTGGTAAAATGCATCAAAAATAACAGACACAAAAAATGTTAAACCTGTGCATTTTTAGTGTAGTATAGAATAGAATACATTTTACTGATTTTCTTCCTTGGGTCATCGAGACATTCAAGATTGTGAAAGTGTGTATATGTGCGTGTGTGTGTCTTAGAGAGAGAGAGAGTTTGCAACAATAATATGCGAGTGCACCTGTGTATGCGCTTATGGGTGATTGTGTACATGTTATGTCATGTGTGCTTTATTATATGAAAACGGTGGTTAGTAGGGGAGAGAGAGAGAGAGAGGGGGGAGGGGGAGGGGGGGAGTGAGAATTCCACCTTGCATCACTAAATATATGCTGCCCTTTGCCTGATTTGTGTGCACAAAATGACATAAATTGTTGATATCTTGAGGTACCTCTGCAAGGAACTTGAGCCACCTTGAACTAGTTTTCTGATTACGTAAGACCCTCATGCTAATTTTTTAAAAATATAAATGGATTCCCCATAACTTAAGCTATAATATGATGTATGACACTTATGGTTCCCATCAATTTGAAAAACCATGAAAATTGACCATTTGAAGTGAACTGTCTCAGGCTCTATCTGTTTTCCGCCTTACCATGCAAACAATTAACCCAATTTCAAGGTTCATCATTTTTAAACTCTCCACCACTCTGCATTCTAATGTTTTGAAGTCATAAATAAATATATGTAAATGTGTAAAAGAAACTATGCGTACAATAGCTAATGAATCATAACTTACTGAATTATTACTACGACGTGTGCGCATATTGTGCTTAGAGGACGGAACAGAATCCTCGTCCTGAGGGACGGGTCGGAATAAGTAGGGGGATGGGCTAGTGCTGGAAGGAGGAGGTGACTCTACACTAGAATCCTCCCCATACTTCTTGTAGCGGAGCTGGCACTTATTACATACCAGCCCTCCTTCCTTGCCAACATGATGCCAATCCCTGGAATCTTGAAGAGAAAGATGCAAATAAAATGAAATCGTTAAGAGTAGATTTGATGTCATGCGAATAAAAGCAATTAATTATGCAACAAAATAAGTATTATTTCATTATTATTCATTGAAGACCTATAGGTTACTGGATGATACTGAAAAATATGAATATAAAGATAAGCCACTGGTGGGTTACATATTACACTTAAACTGTCTTGTCCATTATAGTTGGGAATCATTATCTTTGTTTCACGATACTGTACTTTATTATACCTTGTAAAATATGAAGTAATGAGACTTACATTAATTAGTTTGGAATATTTCTATGGTTGGGATTATTTCTATGGTTGTGACTTAATATTTTGGTAGTTATATCCACTAATTTGATTGGATTATAAACATAAAAAGGTATTATTGTGTTCAGAGTCTATAACAATTAGATGCCTACGTATAAGTAGACACATTCAGTGGGTTGTGTATGTTGAACAACTAAGATGAAATTCTTTGCAAAAAGGTCCCGCAGGACCAGATTTAAAAAAAACAAAACATCATCTAGTTCTTTTAAGACTATGTCAAGTCGAAATATTTGCAACACTATCAGAGCTCGTATAACTCATATCATTTTTTGAAAAAAATAATGAGCTTACTAGTTGTGTAGCAACGTTGACAGATGGGAATTACATCTCGCCCTCCTCCATCACTGTCCTCTGATTCCTCACCACCTGAGTCACTACCAGAACTCACTGAAAAAGAAAGAAAAAAATATTTCTGTACATAATCCAGATATTGACTTCTCTCTCATGACTTATTTATATCAAATATCTTCTCAATAACCCTTGTCCAGAATGTCACAATTATCTTGCAATTTGATTACGAATTTTCTATGTGGATTAATAATTTTTTTTAAAGTTATTAAATATTAACTTTTAAAAAGTAATGAAGATGTGACCTTTTAAACATCTTTTTAATGCATGACAGTAAGAACATTTGTAGGAAAATAGAAAATAATGGGGATTTTTTTATGGGCAATTCCACCTGGTTCGTTGACAAAATTATACATGACATAAAAATACTCAAATAAAAGCAATTTGAATGTTAGCAAGCCTAGATGGTTTACCAGGTAGATTATTATTAAAGAACTGTGCATTTGAAATTTTAGATAAATACACATACTCCTTTTTCAAACATCAATTAATCAAGGAAAGGTACCAATGGATTGGAAAAATGCTATATAAGTATAGTTCCATTATTTAAAAAAAAGGAGAGATCTAAAGCTGAAAACTATAGGCCAGTCTCATTAACTTCAATAACCTGCAAACTATTAGAGCACATAATACATGGTAGTATCATGAAACATTTAGATAAATATAAAATCCTAACCAACCAACAACATTGTTTTAGAAAAAATAGAAGCTTTCAAGTGTATGAAACTTGGATGATTGAAGTAAAACATAATCAATTTTTAAGTTATTTGACATGAAAATAAGGCCTCAATGTAAGATTTTGTCAAAGAACCAGGTGGAATTGCCCTTTCATATATATCAGGATGAGACCTGTACTAAGCAACAGAATTTATTAAATCATGGTCATATGATATTCAGCCAAAGGGATAAATACCTTCACAGTTGTCTTGTTGGCTAATGCGAGGACTCTGTCTCTTCAGCTGCCTGCGATGACGACTTCTGTAAGTGGGCCGGGAATTATTGGCAGCCGGTGACTTTTTCCAAAAGTAATAAAACTCCACAAGTTCACTCTGAATAAATAAATAAATAAAATAAAAAATGTTTGATTGTAACTAAAACTGGTGAAAGCTCTTATAAAACTATCTAAAAGGGAATTAACTTTAAAAAGTTTAGAGCATTATAATCACAGCAATAATGCAAAAATAGGTCTATATAGTAATAATAAACAACAACAAAAATAATAATGATAATAACAATAATTATAGGCCTAAATTTTTCCAAAAGTCTATAATGGCAGTTTTGATGGATTTTAAAGCCTGACTCTCAATATCAATAAAACAAAATGCTGATGAAATGGTCGACTATATCTGGCTAGTCAATGTGCCCCCAGTGACATAGAGCCACAAATTCTTAATGTAATTAAAAACACTATATATATCTAGATCTAGTTCTAATCCTGATTTGAAAAGACTGATTTCAAGAGAAAACAACTTTTTCGGGTCAGAACTAAAATGTTTACGTATAATGATGAAAATAAGTGAGCTGAAAATCAGGCTCTGAGTCACTGAACATAGTGTGTCACAAGCGGATAGCTAGAGAACGACAACTAAACGCCATTAGCCGATATTTATAGTAACTGCCATCTTGTTTGACCTCAGCAGGGGGTATCCTCGCGGTGTCACATGAACGTGATTCTATAAGAACAATCCACGTAGTTGTTCCTAGAGTTTATTTCCGCCAATGCTACGATCCTTGTGATGTTGTGGTTCTTTGTTTTATTACCTCTATGTGAGTGAAATTGTGTATTATTGTTGTTGTTGCTGCACTTTTTATGTTATATTACAATATATGTTGCTTGTCTAGTGAGACTTTTTTTTGTTTGCATTTTTCTTTTTCTGTTTTGTTGAATTTGAATATAATGAAAATTGTATGCATTGGAATCGGCCCGATAAACTGAAATTGAAACTTATCTCCGTGGGCCTACTACTGTCTTCCGCACCACTGAAAGCTCTAGTGGTTTTCACCTTGCTCGTCGATTAAAAGATAAAGTAATAATAGATAAAATAAAAATCGCCAGTCCTACTTTGAGGTTGAGGGTTGTAGATTTTGACTTAAAATGCTGTGTGGCCTACTTTAAGTGGTTGTTTGAAATATATAAAAAAATAATTATTTTTAGAATCACTATCATGTGACGTCATGGGGATTTCCCCTGGTGAGGTCAAACAAGATGGCTGTTTAGTTGTCGTTCTCTACCTACCCGCTTGTTATTGTGTGTCACTGAGGGTACATTGACTAGATCTAGATCTAGATCTAGATCCAGTAGACTCAAAATTCTAAGCTGAAAATCATGCGTCACACTCACTATAGTGTCACACTACTGGGATACACTGTGCTACTGGGGGATATCTAGAGATGTAGATATAGAAATCTAGATCTAGATCTATATAGATGTCCAGATCTATATAGATATCTAGATCTCGATTCTCAAGAAGATCTATTCTAGAGTGGATGAACCCCCAGTGACACAGACAGAGCCTGATATTTAGTTCACTAATTTTCATTGAGCATAATATGTGAATGTAATAGATCTAGACTAGATCTATAGAGATTCTAGATATCTAGATCTATATAGATTCTAGAAATATTCTAGATCTAGATATATATCTAGATCTAGATCTAGATCTAGATCTAAATGTTTAGGTGAGGAAAAGAACCTTTATATTTCTCTTAAAATCAGTCACTTCTCAAACCAGGAGTGGTGTTTTCACATTAGATTTTGTGCCTAACAGACATTGGCTCTAGATCTAGGACTAATGCAGATGGCACTAATCATTAATTCATAGATCTAGATCTAGATCTAGATCTAGATCTAGTTCTGTTGAAATTGAAAACGTTTGATCTGGGTACCACTACTGTAAGAAACTTGATCAAGATTTCCCTGTCACCTTCCCTCTAGATTAGCCTCTATAGAAATCAGTCTATGAACTCGTTTCATTGATTTGAAATCTTATCAGCTCTAGATATTATACTGTAAAACCTTTCTTACTTTATGTCAAATCACAAATTAAAGCAGGATTTCATTAATTAAGTCCAAAGGAAGGAACAACAATTTAGTTACAAGTGTCCCCGGTATCTAGTCTAGATCCTAGTATCTGATATTTTCACCTAGACATGGCCTCGAATCAACACGATAAGAGCCTGGGGCCATGGGTATCGATATCTGTAAATCTTCAGTCGATATCACTATATAAGTGCCAGGTTGAAAGGTGAGCTATGAGATCTAACAGATATATTTAATTTGTTTGTATTTTTTCTTTATTATAGGCGTAGGACAATGAACATAAACGAGTATGTTCGATGAAATTAGGATTGTATAGTAAATAAGATATTGTATTCTTGTATAAACCCAGAGTTAATTATATAGGTCAACAACTGAGAGAGGGGAGGGGAGAGAGAGGGGGGTGGTGGTGGTGGAGAGAGAGGAGGGGATGGGAAGAGAGAGAGAAAGAGAGAGAAAGAGAGAGAGGGAGAGAGAGAGGGGGAGAGAGAGAGAGAGAGGGGGGGGGGAGAGACTCGTGGTACTTGTCAACTGTAAAATGTTTATGAAACCAAGT
>JASKDV010183681.1:0-12263 GCA_032466395.1 Aegires albopunctatus
TCTCTCTCTCTCTCTCTCTCTCTCTCTCTCTCTCTCTCTCTCTCTCTCTCTCTCTCTCTCTCTCTCTCTCCAATTCAACAATCATCAGGTGATAAAACTTAGCAGGAATCCTTTCCTTACTTTACAAGTTACAATTTATTTAAAAAAATTGTAGTTTAAATTAGTTTTGCACCAATTAGTAATGCTTAGGTGAGCAAAACCACCAATCACCTTAAGAATTATCAATGCATTGAGCCATTGTTTTCATCTTGGTGACAATGTTTTTGTCAGATCTTTTCATTTTTAAAGGAAGGGGAATGGAACTTATCAATTAAAAAGAGAAAAGTAAAAATAAATCCTTTTGCAGGCAATCCATTAATAAATGTACTTAATACGCTTTAGTGGACTTTACATTCAAAAATCAACATTAGGGACGTATGCACTTCTGAAAGGCGCTTTTCTGTAGCACTAGTGCACAGACAAGGTATATTATAAGTTACATGATTTACACTTAAGTATATAGAAGAAAATTTGTGTAAAGAACCTTATCAAAGGACTTAACTTCATACGATCATTGGGATTTGAACCTCAGATAATTTGAATTACACAAGATACTACTCAATAAATTATAAAGGGTAAAATGGATGTGTGGCTGCCAATAATACAATCTGTGCACTGCATTAACATACTGGTATCAATTACGGTCATCAAGCACATTTAGCATACACTTAAGGTTATTTTATTCATCGATGTTGCTTAATTGGAATGGCAATTAATTGGAACGATTTGAGTGGAACGGTGCTGTTCCAATTAACTGATGTGTACTGTATTATGGCATTGTCTGATTTGAATCCATTGTCTCATTTTCTAATTTAATTTTCTTACCATGCTTATAATTTTGATAAGTTTATGATTCTTATATATGTACAGTGATTATGGCTTGTTATATTTTGCAAATGATTTTAGGAGCATGGAGGGAAGAAAGAACAGGTGGTGCTGAAACAGTTAACCGAGTAACAAGACTGGATTGCATTCGAAAAGCTGTGGAAAGGTAAATATTCACATTATGATTCATTTTTGAGTTTGATATGAAGGCATCAATGGAAGAACAATCAAAGTCGATCTTTGAAAAATGATACATCCTATTTCCCTTCAAACAGGGTTTTTGGTCTGATTTGAGAATGGCATAAATGTATTTATTGGAATCCTCCAATATGGATTCTTATTGTTTTTCCATTGTAGATTTCACATCTTGTCTGTATGAAAATATCAAATATGCATTGGTCTAAATTTTCAAAAATGGACCGATCGTTCTTCTGTTGACGCCTTCATGTGGTTTTCTGTTTAATATGATGTCTATTCAAAGAAGAACATGCAAATAAAGTCATTTATAATGAGCTCTAGAAAATAAGTCATACATTTATTTATAAGGCAGATTGTTTTTTCTTTCAAAACATTAACAACACATTTGCCCAATACAGGTACTGACATGGGCAAAAATGAACAGCCTTCTGAATGTGCTATGTTTTAGAAATATGGAATGGAAATACAAGTTAACAATTTTGAAATAAAAAAAATAATGAAAAGGAACACTACTTAAACCATACATCAAACCAAATGTAAGAAGGATGAAGCTAGAAAGGATGAAAAAACAAGAAAGGAGACAACTTTATTGTTAACTTTATGGTCATTAGTCTTATACAGGCAAATAGTGAGTAGAGTTGGGATTCAGAAAAAAATTCAATTTAATCTGCATAAGATTATGATAAAGAAAGTTTATAAAAGAAATTATCTGTGTATAGAGCATGGCTGCAAATTGGTCCAAATATAGTTGTAGCCAGTCCGACAGTTAAACCCCTGTCTCAAGCAATTAAAAGGTCATGACCTCATCACCGTGGCCTGGCAACCGACTAGCTATTTTCATTTGTGTTTGGAAGCGATTTTATGGTGTTTTATACTGTTGATAATTAAAGCCTACAAGCATTGACAGTATTAATTAAAGTAAGAAAAAAGGAGAAGATATCTACGGTTTTCGATGATATAATTTTTATTAATGTATGTTAAATAGCAAAAACAGTAAAACCTTTCAAATATTAGCGATTTTTCACATTTGCTGAGATCTTTAAAAAAATGCAATTGCCATTTTAAAACTCAATTTTGAGTCATTTGGCAGTTAATCATAAAAAACCAAAAACAAATGCATGGAAAGAGGAGATATTCACCTTTCTAAACATGGGAAATAACATTCATGTACCTTGATAGGTTTTACCGCAATCGCTGATTGATCATTGTTGACTCCCATGACGATAGCGAACAATGTAAAGTTTTCCCCGTCTATCCGTTGAGTTTCGTACCTTTATTGATATTGTCACTTAATTTATGACACAAATCTTTCAGATAATATTTATTTATGAATACTTATTGAGCAACATATTAAACTAACGATAATTTGGATACACATGAGTACCCGTCATTTAGAACTGTTTGTATGTGTGTGGCTTCGTGTTTAATGGCGTTTGCTCTTCTCTCTAATTTAACAACGGTGAATAAGTTTCTCACCCTGTTCCCCTAATAGACCTAAGTCAAATTTGTGTTGTTCAATGAATGGAATACAGTGATTTCCTAAGATATGATGTTTAGGAAGGATGTTACCAGGAAAGTTTCTGCGATACATTGACATGTATTTGTTAATCGCTGTGTGAATGAGAGTGAGTTCATTTTCTTCTATTGGCTTTGTGTATGAAATAAGTGTATGAACCTCAGCAAATGCTTCATTGATGCTATTGAATAACTTTCTGAGACGATGTGCTTTGTCTAATATGATGGGTTGTCTGTACATTCAAAGGTTTTTGATAAGATTTGTGATGTAAATTTTGTATAAATTTTCTTTGTGAGATACCAATGACAGTGATTGCCTATAAAACTCCTGCTATGGTAAGCTTGAGGTGTGATTTTATGTTTGGTGAGTATACTATCGAGAGTGCTGCAGATAGGTCCAAATTGATGGGTTAAATCTGATTTTTCTGTCGATTCTATTTGGAAAATTTGATTGTCTATAAACTCTGCTTTAGATGACCACTCCATTTTATCTTTTTCTTCTATTGAAGCAATTGAATGAGCCTGACATGAATCATGCTTAGCTAACAAATCTTTATGCTTTAACCAATTTCCCCCCATCTTTTAAAAATGTTCTACTTCTTCTGTTTTAGCTACGTTGTCCTCAAAGATAAGTCTATCTAACTCATCTGCAGCTTTGTCTAACAGCTCTTGATGTCTGAGTAAATCCTAGCAGACAATGTAGATATGATGGGGCAACTCTGTTCAATTGAATGTTGAGTATTTGCGGGTGAATGCAATTGTGAAAGATGAATTAATTTTTTTAAGACCTCCACCTTCAAGGATGTAACATTGGTAATCTTTGTGTATCTTAGTCAAGCTTCTGAGTGGTACATCACCTTTTGGACTAGAAATGATCTCACTTCTCTTAATGAGACACCACAAACAAGGGTAAGTTCCGCAGGTGCCAGAAAGCCCATAATTTTTGGTCAAAAACTTGTAGTCTCCGAAAATGAATAACTTTATCTTTCTATCTCTCCACATCATTCATTCCATCAAGACTTTCAAGTGGTCCTATAAGATCATCAAAAAATATGTCCAAATTTTCTTTTTTATCTGTGGTTTTTGCCATCCCTATCAATATTGAGTTGAATTTTGAATTTGGTTTAGGATGTTTGCTACGGATAATGACAATTTGATGCTTCCTTTACTGTGTTCAGCACCTACTTAATTCTGGCAGATTCTTGATGGAACCAAGAGATGACTCAGCAATTGCGCCACTTGAATCCGAAAAAGGCTTGGACCTGACAACTGTGACATCAGCTACAATCCTTTTTGCGAACTCTTGTTCTGCCTTTTCATTTGCTAATTGGATGCCACCTTCTTTTAAAAATGGTCGAATCAACCTTTCCTGAGAACTTGTCATACCAACGTTTGTCCTCATGGCCAGGACAAATTCAACTGGTAGTTTTCTTTTGGCTTTGACACCTGATTTGTCACAAATCTTCATTTTAGAAGTTGGACTTTTTTCTTTTTAATTTGTGTGCTTGTTGTGTTTGTGTTGCTACTTTTGATTGACCTGCTAAATGATGTCTCGCTGTGTCGAATGCTAATGACCTATTGACCAGTGTTTGTGATGATACATTATCGGATGATTTTTTATTTATCGTTAGTTTCATGAGGTAAACCGGTTGACCACCTGTTTTTATTTTAAAAACATTGTCTTTTGATTGAGCTATTTTCTGTCTAATGAATTCTGCAGCTTCTTTATTCTTATCATGATTAGAATCATTTACTAAATGTTGTGTCTGTGATGGTTTGAAAGGACTTGTGAGAACAATTGATGACGTTGAACAATCAACTGTCCGTGGCTTTTGTTTGACTGGGGTGGAATGGGCAATAATACACGTATGTGAGGGCATGTCAAACTCTGCGTCAGTAATTTAATTTGCCAGATCTATTGATTGATTTTGTATTTTGTGTTGGTTTTCTGTTTGGTGAATTATAGTTTTTGATGTTGACAAGTTTATTGACGTGTCTGTTGTCTCGCTCTCACTTGAATTTACTATATCAGTCGATTGATTTTGAGTTCCGTGTAGGTCTTCTGTTTGTTGAGTTATGATTGTTTAGGTTGACAAGTCTGTTGACGTGTCTGTTGTCTCTGAACTAAGATCATGACAGAGTGATGTTTGTTTGTATGGGTTTCTTCTCAATCCTAAACCTACGGAGGCATGATGACTGCACGCAGAACAATTATCCAGTGAAACATTGCAGTCATAAGGTGTCCACATGCAAAGGGTCTCTTCAGTGGTTTCTCTTGCCTTTTGGATGGTAGCATCAGTGTATGTTCTTGTAGAGGAGCTAAAGTGTTTTAGTTTTCTATAACATTTCGTACAAACATTTGTTGAATGACAACCGTGAATGTCTTTGTCAAGGCCTATTTTTAGGAACTTTTGAAATTGGTCCTTTAATTGTTCACATGAAGATTTTGATCTCTTCTCCCAAATTTGTTCTTGTGTTAGACAACATTTGCAACAAACATGGCAAAGTTCATTAACGTTAATGATGTGTTGCTTGAGGGAGTGAGACATCGTGTATTAAGAAATCTGACTTGAAAAAAGAAAGTTAATCATAACTTTTGATCTCGATAAGGGACATTGATAAAATTATACCAGGATATAGTACAGAAACCGAAGGTTTCATCAAGATAAAAAAAAAATATAGCTGCTATAATAATTTAATTTAAAGCTTAATTATTAATACACAATTAAAATCCACTGAAAAAACACACATTTTGAATCAATCACTGCATCACAAGTAAGAATAACACGGTAATCAAAATTATATAGGATGAAACTAGAAAATCGTGAAAATCTGATGATAGTGAGAAAGTGATGTTAGCACGAATGTGCATTTTGGAAAAGGGGAGATAAAAAGTGATATAATACTGCCTTTACGGTGGCGAGATGCAGTAGGGAAGAAACCTGATACCCGGTAGGGGAATTCCCCTAGGATCGCCTACTTGACAGGTGATTTATTGCGGCCAGGCTGGTAAACTAAATTTGGGCTGAGAGCATAAAATGGCAGCCATGAGAGTAAGTGCGGGTATTGCGCTACCATTAAGGCAATCATACTGCTGTTATGAATCACCTGAAAGCTTAAATGTAAAACCAGAAGTGTTTTTGCATCAACATAAGCCTAGTGCATCATCAGCTCAGCCACTTTTAAGCATCTGTGTACATTTTCTAGTCTAAAAGTAGTGATGAAGCTAATCTTTGTTTTCTTAGGTCAATTAACTGTCTCGCTATTGTTTTTTTTCATTGATAGCATGGACTTATAGACCATTGCAGTTCATAGTGAAAGAGTTATATGTATAAAATGTGAAAAAAGAAATTAATTATCTCAGCTATGTAAATATTTACAAAGGTTTAGAGAAGGGAGATTATTGAACATACAATAGACTTATATTTTGTAATTTCTGCTTTAGAAAACTTTAATTTACATCGGTCTGGACCGTTGTCTATCAATTTTAAAACTTTCCTCGTACAATAGATATATGTCCATAGCTTCTCACAAAGTTTCATTTTTCCTAAATAAAAATTACTCGGTTGACGCCAACCTAACTATCAGCTTTTCCAACTAGCCTAACAAGCGCCTTTCTTTGTTTTCTGAAGTCAATGAACTGCCTAGCTATTGTTTTTTCATTGATAGCATAGACTGTCAGACCATTGTAGTTCATAGTGAAAGAGTTATATTTATGAAATGTTAAAGCAGAAATTAATTACCTCAACCACATAAATAATTACAAAGGTTTAGAGAAGGGCAAAATTTGTATGTACAACCGACAAATTAGTTGAAATTTCTGCTTTAGAAGACCTTGAATTGCATCGGTCTAGACCGTTATCTATCAATTAAAAAATTTTACTTATACAACAGACATATTTATGTAGCCTCTCACAAAATTTGATTTTTCCTAACTAAAATTTACGCCGTTGACGCTGACCTAACTATTAGCTTTTCCAACCAGCCCAACAAGCGCTTTTCTCCGTTCTCTGGAGTCAATTATCCGCCTCGCTATTGTTTTATCATTGATAGCAAAGACGTTTAGACCATTGTCGTTCACAGCGATAGAGTTATATTTATTAAATGTGAAAACAGAAACTAATTACCTCATCTACATAAATAGTTATAAAGGTTTCAAGAAGGGCAATATTTGCGCATACGACAGACCGATTATTGGTTGAAAGTTCTGCTTTAGAAAACCCTAATTTGCAACGGTCTGGACTGTTATCTATCAATTAAAAAATTTTCCTCATACAACTGGTATGTGTCTGTAGCTTCTCACAAAGTTTAATGTTTCCTAAGTAAAAATTACTTGTGGAAGTTCCGTCGTTTAGGTACCGGTAGAGATTTTCTTACACAAATCATAAACAGTTTATTTAAGCTATCTAAACGTTTTTTAAGTGTATGATCCGTCTTCTTTGAGTGAAAAAAAAAAAAAAGGAACAGAAATAATAGACCCAGCATTTAAATATTTGCCGTTACTAGAAAGACATTAGTATGAAATTAACTTCTTTATTGTCTCAGCCAAAATTACTAAGGTACTTGACCCGATAGGCCTATCAAAAGAAATCGGATGTCCGTAAGAGGTAGCATCGTTATTTTTGAGGAATCGTTAAAAGCCCTATAGGTTAGGAATAATAGGACCTATACCATCGAAAACTACAGAATCTTACAATTTTGATGACACCAATGATATCTTAATTAAATGGTCCCGAGTCCTAATAAAAATTATTGAATAAAATCAATGTGAATTATTCACGCTTGAATGAAAGAATAACGTAGTGTGTTTTTAAACACTTATAACGTCGATAAGAAAGATCACAGAATATTCACGTTTTCACCCATGTAAGGATAAAAATATTTTACTTACCAATTATGAGAAAGAAATTAAGACAATGAATTATATATATATTATTTATTATCTCAGCCATAATCAACTGTACGATTGATAACAAAATGTACCAATAATATACCGGTACAGGATTGCTGTAAGAGCTGGCATTGTTATTTGATGCTTTGTTACAAGCCCTCTAGGTTAGGAATAATAGGACCTATACCATTGAAAACTACAAAATCATACAATTTTAATGATACCAATAATATATTAATTGAATGGTTCCGAGTCCTAATAAAAATTATTGAATAAAATCAACATGAATTATTCACGCTTGAACGGAAGAATAGTATAATATGCTTTAAAACATTCGTAACTTCAATAAGACGCATTGTAGAATAATCATGTTTTCACACATATAAATAGCTTAAATAGTGCTACAAGAGAACATTTAAACAATAAAGATACAATACAGGGAGCTAACGTAAGAGATAGTTTTAGAGCTTAAAAATTTGCATCGTAATTAGACCACCGTGAGACCTTCGGCAGGATGCAAGAGGACATGTCGCAAGACACTTGACAGGTGTGCGTTGTAGGCGTGTCGGCTTGATTTATGTTGTAGGGGCCAAAACTATAATGCCAAATTTTGGGGTATTCACGTACGCCGTGATCTGCACTTACTCTAATAATTTAGTGTAGTTAAAGTTAAAGCAGGGATTCTTAAACTTATATGGCCATGCACCTCTTTACAACAATCCATAAGAACTTATCCAGCCCTTTCCCAACATAACCTCACTCAATCTAAATCTGATGCGATTTGACCCAAAACATAGTTCATATACAACAAAGCCTACTTATTAATACAGTTGGTGGCCAGACCAAATAAGCTTGGAATTACCACTTTTGGTTGTGGGGTTACCTTTGAGAGCTTGGTATTTTTAATTCAAACATTTTTTGTGGAAGCCTTGTTTAGATTAATATTCCAAGTTGACTGCTTCACCTATGTGCCCTCTTGGCTATCCAAGTTGCCCTACAGTTTAAGAACCCCTGAGGTAAAGGATAAGGAAGATATCGAAATGATTTGTATTTCCTTGAAAATTCTAGAATAGGAATTTCTCTGCATTATATAAGTCCATGGAAAATCACTGAATTTAGGTCAAACAAATATCCAACTGTTAAATATTGACAAAAAGCAATAAAATATATTTCTTTTATATGAATGTGTTTTGATTTCTCTATTCTCTCAGATTGGCAGAACAATTGAAAGAAGAAATGCCGGAGAAACAGATCCTACTGACTACATTTAGCTCCTCCGTGTTTGTTAAGGCCGGAGGTCCAACCAACAAACATCCACAATATAATTCATTAGAACAAGCATCCTTTGAAGAGCTCCTTGAAAAGGGACTTTCTCTGTCCAATGACTATCCTCTCAAACCCCTGGAAGAGTCTTATGAGTAAGTTATTTAAAAAAGAATAATTTCTAGTGCTATATATCAAATTAGTCGATATTCTTAAAGAAAATTATCATCCTCTTAGTCTTAGTCACAACATTGTAAGTATACATTTTAGCAGTTGCCATTTTAGAATGCTGAAAATAAAAATGGAAAGATATAAGAACACTTTTATCCAAAGAAGTATTATTCAATTTATTTGTAGCTTCAGAGAAAGTCCCAACGACATAAGAATATTTGAATACTTTTTATAAGTATTGTTTTTTATTATGATAAATGAATTTATATGTGATCTAAAATTTTATTAGACATCTTTATTTTTAGTGGTCCTTGTACATTATGCACGTTTACATAAATCTTGATGTAGTTGCGCTGTAAAAATGGACAGTAAGATTCTTCTTCTTTTTTTTCCTTTTTCTTCTCCTCCTTATCCTCCTCCTCCTTCTTCTTCTGGTACTTATTTAACATCTGAATTGGATGAAGACAATTGGAGAAAACTTGTTTTATGAGCCTAGGATTTCAATGCTAAAAATGGTAAAGCCAAAATTATTTTGATTTTAAAGCATTCTATGATAACAACACCTGGATTGGCCTGATCCTGATGGATACTTCCATGATCTTCAACCTAATAAATTGGCTCAAAAGTTGGCTGTGTGGTAGAACCCAACAAGTAATTGTAGAGGGACAGTTGAGCAAAACATGTGAAGTCATTTCAGATGTACCTCAAGGCTCTGTACTCTGACCCCTTTGCTTTCTACTATACATAAACGACTTTGGTAAATTTCTCTCACCAGGAACAAATCTTAGGCTTTTTGCAGATGACAGCCTCATATTTCAGATGATCTTGGTCAAAAAGTATATCAAACTTCTTCAAGATGATATCAACGCCCTAACAGAATGGACCCAAAAGTGGCAAATGTAATTTCACCCATCAAAATGTCAATTAATGACAGTCAGCAGCTGAAAACACGACCATGTGGCCGATTATAGAATGTTAGATCAATCATTGAAATGAATGAAAAGCATTGACTACTTGGGAGTCCACATTCAAAACAATCTGAAATGTGACATACATATCAATAACATCATCTCAAAGCCAAACAGATCCCTTGGGTTAATCAAAAGAAACCTGCAACATTGCCCACAAAGCGCTAAATCCCAAGTGTACATTTCTCTTGTAAGACCAGTACTGGAATATGCACAAACCACCTAGGCCCCTATACCATAAATGCTTACATAAAAGATAGAAAAGATCCAAAAGAGGGTGGCAAGGTTTGTTACTGACTGCGCATCAAGATAAAAAGGATGTGTCACAAATGCCCTAAGACAGTTGCATTGGGACCACTTCACAATAGAAGGAAACAGGCTAGACTTATATATATCAAATAATGAATGGCTGTGAAACTTCCATGACACTCCTGACGTACTTCAGACCGCAGCCAAACACTTAAACAGATACTCTACAAGAAATAAGCACATGAACAAAATCACTCAATCACACACGAATACTGATGCGTACAAATGCAATTTTTATCCCCACACAATCAGTGAATGGAACAAACTTCCCAACAATATTATTAGCAGCCCCTCCCTTGAGACATTCAAAGAACTGTTCAACTCCATGGACATACAAAGACTTGTTTGTATGTGTGGTATGAACCTAAATTTGCACAATGGGCATATATCATGCCTGTTGCATCTTAATGACATGGAATGGAATGGAATATATTTGATATTATAATTTACTTATGCATGGAAAATACATTAATTCCCCCTTCCTGTCTTTTTTCTGTTTTCAGTCATATTGCAAAAGTTCTCAAAGAGCTGACTACAACTGGTTGTACAGCATTGGGACCAGCTCTCTCCATCTGCACAGGTTTTGTTAGTAAAATACCTGGATCAGAAATTGTTTTGTGCACTGATGGGGAACCAAATGTAGGGGTTGGTTCTCTTGGAGGTGGATTCCGTTCTAGAGGAAGGGAAGCAGAAGAAGGGGTAGAATTTTATCGCATGGTAAGCACATTTATTTTTTTTGATGTGAATAATATTTATCCTTTAAATTTTATTTTATTCTTTCTCATCAGTAACCATTCCTATTAATATTACTGTTATTGCGTTTAACACATTTGATTCTGTTTCAAAGTGTTTTGAAATAGGAGTAATGTATTGTAATTTATTGGGGAATTCTTTGAACTGTGACAGTATATAATGATAATAATCATATACATTAATTTGGCTTATTTTTATTGGTTGTACAATCAAATTTTATCTATTTAAAAAAAATTCTAGCCAAGATAAAGTTTCAACAAGCAGGGTGAACTAAGAATTCAAATTTATTCCAAGTGACTCCCAACATTAAACTAGAAATATTTATCTGGTGAATGAAACAAAGAATTCCCTTGTTAACTCAGGTTGAGAATGGATAATAAAAAAACTATTTAGCAATTTTATCTAATGTAAAATATTTCTATTAGATTGGGAATTATGCTCGCTCCAAAAATGTCACCATCAACATACTTGCTGTGGAAGGTGCTTCTGTTGGATTGCATTCTGTCAGTGCAGCTGCTGAAAATTCTGGTGGCATGACCAACAAGCTGAACCCATTGGAAATTGTTCGTCAGCTCAGGTTGATTGCCCAAAATGAAATCATTGCTTCCTCTGTCACTGTTAGATTCTTCATTCATCCAGATTTTGTCTTGGATGAACCTGATTTTGGAGAGGTAAGATGGATAACTGAAAATGATATAAGAATATAAGAACATAATGACAGGCTCCTGTCTTCCTTTTACAGATTAACTTACAGGAAAAAAGCAAAATGAAAGCAAGAATCATCAGTTTTTGTATAAACATTTGGAAGAATTGTACAAACAATGTTATTCGTTATTATTAAATTATTTTTGTTTTAAAGATTAAAGAAAGCATGAAGCAATCTGAAAATTAAGATGGAAAGTATAATAACTATACAGCATTATGAATATTTGAAAAATGACTATACCATCACAGCTTTGGAAATATGCAATGACAATCCCCACATCCAAATCTATACTCAAGGTTGAAAGTTGGTGATTTTAAAAAAATTTCGCAATAAAGATTTACATTTTTATGTTTCATGCTTTTCATTCTACACTTTTATACATACACTAGCAGAGAGAATGGTAAATGCCTGATTATATTGGTGGCTTGAACACACCAACTCAGAATCTAGATCAGCAAGTAGATCTACGTCTAGATCTAGATAGATAGAGACAAAATTCTCCCTATTTTTGATTAACATTAGCATTCTCTCTGCTATTCTCTCCTTTGTTATTGACTTCTTCTTCTTAGAATGACTGAAGGGAAACAAAATTTGATTTGATTCTTGCGGCGCGTGGCGGCAAACT
>JASKDV010183692.1:0-12263 GCA_032466395.1 Aegires albopunctatus
TCTCTCTCTCTCTCTCTCTCTCTTTGAGTCTCTCTCTCTCTCTCTCTCTCTCTCTCTCTCTCTCTCTCTCTCTCTCTCTCTCTCTCTCATTGGCATGTTCTTTCAGGAATGTGGCCCTCCTGATGGCCTTTCAGTACCCCCTTCCTTTATCACCGGTCATCCTTCCTGCTCTTGTTTAATCTGCGTCCAGACATGTTTCTGTTTCATCGCGCCATCTCCTTTTTGTTCTTTCTCGGCATCTGTTATTGGAAATTTTGCCTTAAATTTTCATGACTTTGACACCTTTTCAAATGTCCAATACATGTTTATTTTCCTCTTCTTTGATATTATAGCAGCCATTTATTTGCAATGCCGAGTTCATCCAGGGTACACTCGGAGGTTTTATTATGTTTTGTTGGAATTTGTTTTGTTGTTGTTGTTGTTGTTGTTGTTGTTGTTTTGAGTTTTGTCTTGTTGTTTTGTTTGATTTTGTTGTATTTTTTCTTTTTGGGTTGTTGTTGTTTTGTAGTTTTGTTGTTGTGTTGTTGTTGTTTTTGTTTTGTTTGTTGTTGTTTTTTAGGGGGATATTTTATCTAATCTCTCATCTTTTCTTGATAATCAAGTATCAATTATTTATATATCACTATGACTATGAATTCCGTTCCCTTCCGTTTATATTGCTTACATAACTACGACATAAACACCATCTTATTTGAATTAAATCATCGTTTATTTGCCTTGCAAGTTGTTTAATCGGTAGTACAAAGCGTTGATGCACGATTAATTTAATTACTGCGTTTCCTTTGTAGTGTAACCGAGCATCAAAAGCGTTATCTTATAAGTTATGTTTGATGTCTCTTCAGTATCTCTCCTCAATAATGTTTCAAATTAAACGCTTAGATTCTGATCTACCTAGATTGGGGTCCTCAATTCTTACAATAATTAGTTCTATTTGGTTCCGATCGATCTAGATCTAAATCAATGTGGCTTGTTTCTATGGAATGTCTCAAAAACACATATTATGAATTATAATCTGATTGTCAGGAGATCTTAATATCTATATTTTGATCTAGATATTGATTGAAGAAGCGATGGTAGCGTCACATTGTGATATGAAGGTGGACCCATGTGCTGGAATGATATTATGTAAAAGATGCAAAATTGATATCAAAATGCGAAAGCACAATTTTCCTCAGAATAACTTATGAGATATTTCCTTGAAAAGAGAGCCAAATTAGTTTCAAGGTTCAATGAGTGGGAGTGTCCGTTTCGAGTTCCAAAGCTCATAATATAGGAAAGCCGGTCGGTGATGGACTAGATATCATGAAAATAGATCTAAACTTTATTTGAGGGTGTCGTTTTGATATTATTATAGCTATTGATTATTGCATTACTATTCATTTTTTGATATTTTGTGATAGTCTTGGAGTAAAAGCAAAATGTGAATAGATATCAATCTGTGTGTTATTCGTTATTTGACTATGAAGAGGTGTAGATCATTTGGATCATAGAACTACGGTTAATTAATTTGTTTTTAAAAACTATTATCTGCTTATTAATATGCTTTAGAAACAAGTCCCCACAAACGTTCGCGGGATCGCTACTAGCTATGATAATTATAATTTGACCCAAATCAAAAGCTGTTGTAAAATTCACTTATTTTTCCTAGAGTTCGTTTTTTGTTACTTTATTTTGTTTGTTTGTTTGTTTTATGTAAGTTTGTTTTTTTTTCGTGATTATTTTTTGATAATATGTCACAAAGCGGTTTATGTGCATTGCCTGGACTATTAATGGTCTACCTCATTTGAATATCAGCCTAATTATTTAAGACGGTGGTTTTATCATTTAACTGTCGACTCTCCATTATTCGAGTTTGTGTAAGGGCAAGTGCTGACCGTGTAGATCGAATCCCTGATGACCTCTGGGGATGGTGTTATCGACTCCTATTAATCCACGGATTTCCAGACTCGATGCTGGCGGAAGGCCGATCAAGATGAAAGGGATCAAAGACATACCGACGGACAGACTGAGAAAGAGATCAAGTCAAGACAGCAATGGCATGCAAACGGTTATTATGGAGGATGATGGAGAGAGAGAGAGAGAGAGAGAGAGAGAGAGAGAGAGAGAGAGAGAGAGAGAGAGAGGGAAGGAGGGAGGGGGTGATGGGATGGCGGAATTCATATCGAAAGAATGAAAACTATATCTATAAAGTAAAAGAGTGATACCGAATCTAAAATGAAATTCTAATATCAGCAACAATAATAAATGTCCTGTGATACCTTGATAAATTATTGGGTGTAGTCAGAGGAAGGAAAGAAAGTGGAAAGAAGACAAGGTGAACTCGAAAGAAAGAAGAAAGAATAATAAATAAACCTAAAGGATATCGTCCATCATTATGACACTTTCTTTGATCGGCTAACTTCATTGAGGAAATCGTGTGCGAAAGGAGAACAGTGAAATTATAACAATGAACGAAGTTTTCCTGTTACAATGTTTTCGATTTTCATAATTTTTCATTCACACAAATAGGTGACACCATTATTTATTGATTTTTACCTGTGAAAAATGTGATGGTAGGGTTTCATGTGATCGTTTTTCGGTGCATCTTTATTCGGCCTGTCGTGATTTCGACTATCTGCTCACTAAATTGAGCGAATGTCAAAAGCTGTGGCACGTGGAGACAGTGTCGAAAGATGAAATGAATGACGGACGCATGAATTTGCCTCAAAATAATAAATGATTTTGTTCCTTTTAATGAACGCATACTACACACTCCAACAACCTTTTAATGAACGCATACTACACACTCCAACAACCTTATAATGAACGCATACTACACACTCCAACAACCCTGACAATTGTCAATCATTGACTATCGATATGAAAGGATTCAAGAAAGTGACCAAGTGGATAGAAAGAACCTTGGATGGCATGTCGCGGGTTGCTGGGTTCAAGATTTGCTCAACCGTTGTGATTGTTCGTTAAGCATGAAAATTGACACCAATTTCCTCACTCGACTCCGGTGCCGGTATATAATGAGTACAGATATTTCAATAGATGGAAGCAGACGCTGTACCACGGTGACCAACAATGTTTTGTTGTTTGTTTTTGTTTTGTTTTTTTGTTTTTTTTTGTCGAATTTATTATTGATTTTTCAATTATTATGTCAATAAGATTTTATTAATACATTACATAATTTGATCTCAAAACATGCAGGTCATCGTAAAACGTGTTAATGTTATTGGTGGATTATAACATAAAGTAAATTTATTGAATATTAATATTAAGACATTTATTGAAGAGTGGAAGTCATCGCGGCAACTATGATTCAGCATATGAAATTTGGAAACTACATGTAGATTTTGAACATACAATTTCAATTAGCGGAGATGATTTGTTAACATGTTAATAATATTATTAATATTATGATGTTTCATATGCCGTTCTACAACCTTCTTGTTGTGTATTTCTTTGTGGATTTTTAAGCATATTATTCATATATATTTGTTGTTTCGTCTTTCTTTCTTTTTTATTTCTTTTTCATTTTATCGTTTTATTTTATGTATTATTAAAATTTTGAGGGACGATTATTAAATTAAGGGTGAATATTGTTGATATTGCCTTTTATTGTTGCAACTAGTGATAGACTCCGTCCCGAGAGCTAGCGAGATGAGTCGGGTTTCTTTCCAGGGGACCACGACTGCCGGTGACTTTATCAGAATGGCAGAGAACAGAGGAGATTGGAAAGACATGATCGCCAATGTCTGCAAAACACTCGGCACATGATGATGATGATGATGATCGCTAGCACCATGCCCCACAATATACATGTTGCATACATTAATTGTTTCATGATATAATCACTTTCTACATCAGTTCCTCTACTTTTAAATTCTTAGGGTGATTTACTCCATGTTCTCTCAGTACTATAGTAAGGCAGCAACTTGTTTTTATAAACATCATAATATACATATCATGTTTACCTGAGTGTATGACTTTTCTGTTACCTGAATTCAGATCAATATATTATCTCATTTAATCAATTAGTAGGCTAGCTATAAATATATATTAAAACAGTATTTTCCAGCTCTTTGTTTCTCTAATGACAATATAGTATCAGGAACGCGAGAAAAAAAAATGACATCTCACAAACCTAGGACAAGCAAAAAACAGCAAAACATTGGTTTAATCAGAAACGTAGCCAACAATCGGAGTTGAACGGTCGGCACAGTTCTATACAATGCATGCCAATAATGGTGATGATAATGATTACGATCATAAAGGGCGTTGCATTCTTATGTATTTTCTATACACAGGAATGGTTAATCCCAGATTGGTTAATCTAATTGATCCTCATACTTCTGTTGATGTTGTTTGTTTATTTGTTTGTTTTTTTGTTGGTAGGATGGAAGACCGCAGCCTGGAACCCAATTGGCAGGGAGATTTCGACAATAAGCCCATGGCTGAAATGCAACGTAGAAGTCGGTCTTCGAGGTACGTCTTATAGATGGATGGATCATGTCCATTTCTTACAGATATTGTCTGTTGTATTGGCATTGTTGTTAATGTCGTTTCGTTGCTTTTATTGTTGCTGTTGTTGTCGATGTTGTTGTTAATGTTGTTATTGTCTGTTTTTGTTCCTTATGCTCTTTTATTTTTGTTAAGGTTGTTGTTACTGTCGCTGTTGGTAATAAGGTTGTTGCTATTGATGATGTCTGTTTTGTTGTCGTTGTTGATAGCAATGATGGTGGTTGTGATTCTGGTAATGGTGGTTGTGGTGGTGGGTTTCGTGTAGTTTAGGAGATGGTTTCGTTATTTTGAGTGTTGTGGTTATTGTTGTTGTTGTTGTTGTTGTTGTTTTTGTGGTTGCTGCTGCTATAAGTAATTTTATTTATATTGGTGTTAAAATTGCCGTTTGTTGCTGTTGTTGTTGTTTGTTTTTTTGTTCTTAATGTTCTTTTGTTTTTGTTAGGGTTGTTGAAGATCTTCTTGCTGTTGTCAGTGTTGTTGTTAGTGTTGTTATTGCTGTCGTTGTTATAACTGATGAGAAAACCGTTTTTCTCAATATTGTTATTTCTTACTTCGTGTTAGTCAACAAATTACAACACTTAAATAAAAAAAAATAATGTTTTGAACATTCCCCACTTCAAACCCTCCTTTCTACCGTATGCTGATAGATCCCGCATCATGTTTTAATATTTTAAAAATCATCCGCAAAAGCTCAGGTTCAGGCAGTACATGTACTTACTACTCCGGATAACATCGCTCAAGGGGGAATAACTACGTCAATATTGTTCAAGAAGATATAGTCTAGCTAGAGTTATCAAGTTTGAAAATATCTGTCACATGCTGGTGATGATGATCATCGTGATGGTGATGATGATGATGGTGATGATGATATGATATTAATAATAACAATAGTTGCTATCGTATGATTATAAATTAAAATGATCATTGGTAAAAATAATAGTGTCATTTCTGACCTTTTCCTTCGAATCTGAACATAATATGTCGCGGATAAGGCTTTTGAGACAGAAAGGCTTGGAACATATATTTCAATTTGATACAAAATGTATGAAGATTGAACTATCCACTAAGAAGATATGGCGAGCAATAGTGATATTATGTTTTTTAAAAAAATAGTTTCTAGAAAATGGAGAACAAAGACGGAGAGCCGTTTTCGACGGTTTCGAGGATGGATGGATAACTGACTTATTAACCACTACAACTATAGTTGTTGTTGTTGTTGTTGCTGCTTCTGTTGTTGTTAATGTTGTTATTGTCTGTTTCTTATATTTGTTGTTAATGTTCTTCTGTTGTTGTTGCTGTCACTGTTGTTAATTCTGTTGTTGTCTGCTTTGTTGTCGTTGTTATTAGTGTTGCTGTTGTTGTCTATTTTGTTCCCGTATTGATTATGATGATGATGATGGTGGTGATGATAATGGTAATGGTGGTGATAGTGGTGGGTTTTGTTGTCGTATTGATTATGATGATGATGGTGGTGGTGATGATAATGGTAATGGTGGTGATAGTGGTGGGTTTTGTTGTCGTATTGATTATGATGATGATGATGGTGGTGATGATAATGGTAATGGTGGTGATAGTGGTGGGTTTTGTTATCGTATTGATTATGATGATGATGATGGTGGTGATGATAATGGTAATGGTGGTGATAGTGGTGGGTTTCGTTGTGTTTAGGGAATGTTTTCGTTATTTTGGGTGTTGTGGTTATTGTTGTTGTTGTTGTTTATGGTTGCTGCTGCTTTAAGTAATCGTATTTATATTGTTGTAATTGCCGTTTGCTGATGTTCTTGTTGTTGCCATTGATGTTCTTATCATATAGGGAGTTATGGGCTACTTAGGAAACAATGCCTTTAAATGCTTAAAAGGTAATATTATCCAGGGTCATACTTAATAACAACATGTTCTTAATTAAAGGGATAATATACAATACATGACATAAGATGATTGTCGTATGAATCATGGTGATTGATGAAGTGGGTTATGTGCATTCATATAATACATGATAATATGGAGATAGTAATCTAAAAACAATCTTGAGTGCATTAATTAATTCATTAAAATCATACATATTCATCTTCAGTTCTCTATCAATGGCAATCTTAAAACTATTTAAAGATTTTGAATTTTTTCTTCTCTTGTTCTTATTAATATTGTTGTTTGTTGTTGTTGGTGGTGGTATTGTTGATGATGTTGTTGTTAGTGGTGGTGGTGGTGGTGTTGCTGCTGCTGCTGAAATTCTTTTCGTTGCTAGTGTCATTATTAGCATTATTGTTTATTGCTGATCTTCTTGCTGCTGTCAGAGTAGTCGTTAGTGTTGTTATTGCTGTCGTTGATGTAACAGATGAGATTACTGTTTACTCAATTTAGTTATTTCTTACTTCGCCCCAGTCAACATTACAATACTCAAGTAAAAAAAAATTAATGTTTTGAACACTGCCCACTTCAAACCCTCCTTTCTACCGTATGCTGATATCCGTATCCGCATTCATAATGACTCAATGTTATATTATTCCATCCCCAACCATCAGGTTCAGGCAGTACTTACTACGTAACTCCGGATAATGCCGCACAAGGGGCAATAACTATATCAATATCTTCAAGAAGATATAGTCTAGAGTTACCATGTTTGAAAATATAAATATTTGTCACATGATGGTGGGGATGATGATGATGATGATGATGATATGATGTTAATAACGACATTAATCTCTATCGTGTGATTATAATCATAATATGTATGGTGATAATGATAGTGTCATTTGTGACCCCTTTCTTTGAATCGGAACATATTATGTCACGGATAGGGGTTTTGAGACAAAAAGGCTTAGAACATAATTCAATGTGATACCAAATTTTATGAACATTGTACTATCCACTAAGAAGATATGGCGAGTAATAGTGATAGGTTGAGAAAAAAAATACAGTTTCTAGAAAATGACAATCAACGACGGAGATCCGTTTTCGCCGGTTTCGGTGATAGATAATATATGACTAATCACAACAAATTTCATTGTTGTTGTTGTTGTTGGTGTTGTTGTTGTTAATGTTGTTATTTGTCTGGGGTTTGTTTTTATTTTTTTGTGTAATTGTTGTTAATGCTCTTGTGTTGATGTTGATGATGTCGCTGTTGTTAATTTTGTTGTCGGTTTTGTTGTCGGTTATTTAATGCTGTTGTTATTGTCAGTTTTGTTGTCGCTGTTGTTAACGATGGTGGTGGTGGTGATCATTGGTGGTGGAGTTTAGGGGATGTTTTCGTCATTTTAAGTGCTGTAGTTATTATTGTTGTTGTTTGTGTTGCTGCTGCTTCAAGTAATTTGTTGTAATTGCCGTTGGTTGATGTTTTTATTGTTGCCGTTGATGTTCCTCTCTTGTTCTTTATAATATTGTCGTTTGTTGTTGTTTTTTGTTGCTGAAATTTTTGTCGCTGCTAGTGTCGTTGTTGTTTGTAGCAGATCTTCTTGCTGCTGTCAGTGTAGTTGTCAGTGTTGTTATTGCTGTCTTTGCTATATCTGATGAGATTACCGTTTGGGAAATTGAGTTATTTCTTACTTCTTTTTCTTATTTTAAAATACAGATTCTACAATAAACGAATGACTTATAAGTTTAACGATGTATTTATTCTTAAGCAATTTTGTTGAAGTACAGGCTACATGACCCGTGTGGATCTATAATCTAGATCTAGATGTCTAAACCACGTCATCGTGTCAATAAACAAATGACTTCTGAACGGGAATTGTCGAAAAGATTGTTTTGTTTGATTTTAGAACATGTGTACGTTAAAGGTCACATGAGCTCTAATTTTCGGGTTTTAATTTTTTTTTTTTTTTAATCTTATTTTAGTTCATTATGCAGAAAAACACCTTGATTTAGTAACCGCCCCCCCCCCCCCAAAAAAATAAATAATAATAAATAAATAAATAATTTCCTTTATATCAATCCATTGAATACGGTTGGATGTTGTTTTTTTCTAATTAATTCTTACAGTCAATCTGTATCAGCGGGCAAACATTAATTATATAGTAAAAGCGAACGACTGCATATTCCATTATGATTGGCCGCGAACGTCTCCATAGTCCACTATGATTGGACGAGAAAGTAGGTATCGACAAAGAGTAAAACAATTTCATTCTCTGCCCGTATGTGTTAAGGTTCATTATACTGCGCCCCCCCCCCCCCCCCAACCACACACACACACACACAAAAGCCAATACAATAATGATGATATCTCTTTCGCTATTCATTTTTGCTTTATTATCTGCCTTTCAGCAAGCGTTTATGTAATCTGGGTCTCTTAGCAGACCATTGCCGTCTGACAGAGTTAGACGACGCCATGAGGCTCCAGGCCTATCTGCAAAGTGGACACAGTCCTGGAAAGAGAAGTAATTTGGCCTCACCTTTTGATTTGGACCAATCGCAGATTTCGTAAGTGTTCTAGATTTTGATATATCCGAATTGTCAGAATTATCATATCACACGTCATATTTGTATGATTACTGTTCAATATCGGGAGTCAATTCAATGCCGACAAACGTATTTCATTTTATCATAATATTAAAATTCATGATAAATAAGGATTTTTTTTTAATGTATTATCATAAATCGGTAACATTTCCTATTCCAACACAGTAAGTATCACTTTGCCGTATCTCTTAAATCAATTCGAGAAGTGGAATACTCACTTCTGAGCTAATGGCAAATCGGAGACGCTATTAAACAGATTTTCAGTATATTGTTCTCAAACGAATCAGAAGTTGTAATGGATTAAATAAATTCCATGGAAATTGTACATTAATACATAAAAAATATGATGAGAAAGATGTCTATAAGAATGAAATCGTTTTTTAAAACAGGATGAATTGGAATTTCCAGGGGCAATGAAAACATTAGCGATTAGAAAAAAACAAAACAAAACAAAAACCAACATGAACATTTCCTCAGTGCAATCATGGCCACTTGGAAAGTCATTTATGTTGTTTTCGATTTATTTTTCAAAAAAGTCCCTCTAGACGACGTAGGTGTACTTAATGATTCAATCCTTCAGCTTTCATTGTAATGACGAGCTGATTTGGGATCTTTGAGAAGAGCGTCTACCATTCCATACCATTCACGTAGAAATTGAAGGTGGAAGCAGCAAAAATCTATGTTAATATGCCAGAAGGAACATTCTTATAAACAAACCTGCTGCTCCCTGGAGTTAGAAATGGAATGTGAAAGCCACAGATTGAGGACTTGGGCGCTGGTTATGAAAATGATGCCTGTACATCAATGATGTGTTAAGAGCAAACTACTATTGTAACGAGTGTTTAGGTTTCGATGAAAGGCGCTTAATAAGTATTATTTTTTTATCATTTCATTTATTTGTTATCGTCTTTTAAATCATTTTATAGGAAATGTCTTGTTTTATCTTCTCTGTTTGTTTTTCAAAGTACGATTGATTTCTAACTTACAGGAAAAGGTCGTGTCAGTTGAGACTTGGGGGACATTGCCTTACAGAGGCGTTAGATAAAGCAGCCCGACAATACCACTTCCTGAGGTCGTCCGACTCGCCTGGTAGAAAGAGAAGGAGTTTGAAACAACACCCATCAGTGTTGTTACAAAGAACCTTAAAGAGGAACACCATAGGAAATAAAAATCAAGACCGGTAACTGGGTTTTGGTAGGTGATATTTTTGTTTATTATCTATTAGTATAAGTTGAGTTATCTCACTTCGATACTTACAGCATAATAATGTATCAAGCAGGCAACGCTGTTTTACATCTAATTGTAGTGGTTTAAACAAATTCATGTAATATCAAACGGAAAATGTGTGATTTCTTCATACAGAATAATTTTATAGTATTAGAGAATTGTGCCATACATATTATTATCGTCTTGATAATTTTTTTAATGTATTTAGGCTACCCCTTTTTAATAACGCTTCGTAATAGTATTCATGAAGTGAATAAATTGAAGTTCATTCGAACTGTCGAATTTTAAATTATTACAATTGGAGTATAGCTAGATCTAGTTTTCCTTTGCTCGTTGTAGATTTTGCCGTAAAATTGAGTTATTGATAATGTTGTTGTGACTTATTTTACAGTCTTTGAGGGTATTCTTTTGTTTTATTTAGTGTTGTCGTATCTGGTGAGTAAATGTGCGTAGGCTTACTACCTACAAGTTTATGGTTCGAGCAGAATTCTTGTCAGAATTCTATAAACAAATTAAGGATCTATCCGACGAAGGCCGCAATCATAGTGGCAGAATCACACAGGATTATTTTTGAAAAACGAATAACAAATTAATCTATTATTGCGTTGTGTATGAATTTCAGTCTTAATGGAAAAACATGAGCAAAGAAATATGGGCTTGGACTAAATGGCTTTGAAAGAAATCAAGCTTACTTTTTATTTCGTTTCTTACATTATTGTGTAATAGTTATCACTTGTCACTTATTATACTTTATTTTATTCCTAATACCTTATCAAATTTTCCATCCTCAGCAACATGTCATCGGTGAAGCTTTGAATGACTACCAGCCTGAAAGTGTAGCATATTATGAATAAACTTGCAATTATTTTAAAACAATATCGTTTTGTTCATCCATTTATTTTCCAGGAGAGAGAGACACAGAGAGAGAGAGAGACAGAGAGAGAGAGAGAGAGAGAGAGAGAGAGAGAGACAGACAGACAGACAGACAGACAGACAGACAGACAGACAGACAGAGAGAGAGACAGAGAGAGACAGAGACAGAGACAGAGACAGAGACAGAGACAGAGAGAGAGTTTATATATACAGAGTGCTTAACACAAAATTGAAAATATTTGTGAAGCATTACAAAATATAGAAATACTTAGACCATAACTTTAAAGTTTCGTGCCTATAGACACTCCCCAGGAGTGACATTATTCAATTGATACTTCTTATGGTGCCAAGAAGAATATATTTCTCTTCTATTGTGCAATGATGGTTTACGTTGAATTACTTGAAATTTTTCTTCCGTGCAAAGAGCGCAATGCTTACTGACCGGTGTGCATGGTCTAAATTGTTTTATAATTTCCCATTTCAATTTATAATTTATATTATTTTCTTGTAAATTCCAAATATGTTCATTTAGTTTCTTTGAGGTCTTTTTATGTTCCAGCCTAAATGAAGATCTATGTTGGTTGAATCTTGTTTTAAATGCACCTTCCGTGAGTCCGATGTATGTTTCTTGTTTGTTTGTTTGTTGTTGTTTTTTGCAATTATAAATTGAAATGACTTTACATTTAGAAATATTAAGACTCATTTGCCATTTCTTAGACCATTCAAACTAAGAATTTAAATCACTCTGTAATAAATCATAATTATCAGTAATAAAGTTTAATATCATCAGCAAATACATTGCCCTGGGGAACACCACGACTTTTTACATGGATTAAGTCTGAACATTCGTTATTAACTATAACTCTTTGTCTAAGGTTGTTCAGAAAGGATTTTATCCAAGCCAGAACATTATGAATAAGTCCATATGACTGTAGTTTAGCAAAATGTCTCATGTTAGGTACAGAGTCAAACGCTTTTCTAAATTCTTAATATATTACATCAATGCTATTTTTAAGATCAATATATTTTGTGAAATCTTCCATAACTTCCAATAACTGAGTAATACAGGATCGATTATTTCTGAAACCATGTTCACATGCTGACAACAAATTGTTTAACTTTATGACATTATGTGTTCTTTTACAATGGATTCAAGTATTTTACATAAAATACATGTTAAACTTATGGGACGATAGTTA
>JASKDV010183703.1:0-12262 GCA_032466395.1 Aegires albopunctatus
ATTATTATTATTATTATTATTATTATTATTATCATTATTATTATTATTATTATTATTATTATTATTATTGTTATTATCAGTAGTATTATTATTAGTATTATTAGTAGTATTTTATTGATATTGATTTTGTTTGATATTTTTAATACATAGATCTAGAAGTTATATCGACAATGCTATCATATGAAATGAATATTTCGCCAAACTTTTTTGTTTGTTATTTTTAAAACATTAGTCGAATACGGGAAAGAATGATGCCACATTAATTAATTGTATTGTTATTGTTGATTTATTGCGCCTGGTAAGCAAATTCAATAATTTTCCTGAGCAGAAAGGATATTTTAATTTGGTTTATGATTATGCTTTCTGCATTGTTTAGATTCTACATACTACTATGCTTCAATGTGGTCTAATACATTATTATGGCCAACACACACTACGCAGATGTCATGTCAAAAGGCCTCGATCATAGTGGTAAAACAAAGGCCGATATTTCTTGAAAAAAAAATTGTCGTAATTTACCTTATCATGTATGAATTTCATTCAAACCAATTGGTGTTGCTGATATTGAATATATTAGTTTATATCAAAAAGCTAAGTTAAAAGCCATGATGGAGTAACTGGTTGCATGTACATTATAGTAGTATGTATCACTTTCCCCCTGAACAAATCTGAGTCATTCTGCCATGTAATCTCAACTTTACTGAGAGATCGCATATAAACATTTTCATTTGCGATTGCTGAAGGCTATTCAGTGGAAAGTTCAGCTAGAAATCAAAACCTCCTGAAATCAAGTAATCCCAATGGTTTGTTTTGATTTTAAAGAGCAGTCACGACTAAAAAGTTTGAAGATGGCGGCAAAAGGCAGATAACGACACAAACCAACGTCATAAAAATACGTAGCGACCGAAATGGGTGACAAATTACACCCTTGTAATGCATTGAGCGGATAATTAAGGCACACAGAAAGTTTCAAGTCGATTGGATCAGTGCATACTGAAAAAAGTCTATTTTTTTAAAATATAGATAGATCTAGATGTTAAATCGACAATGCTATTGTATGTAAATAATATTTCGCCATTCTTTTTTGTTTGTTATTTTTAATACATAGATCTAGAATTTAAATCAAGAATTCTACCATATGAAAATATCATTTCGCCATTCTTTTTTGTTTGTTATTTTTAATACCTAGAACTAGAAGTTTAATCGACAATGCTATCATATGAAATTAATATTTCGCCATTCTTTTTTGTTTGTTATTTTTATTACATAGATCTAGAAGTTAAATCGACAATTCTATCATATGCAAATAATATTTCGCCATTCCTTCCTTTTCTCAGATTGCTAAACGGGATGAAGATAGAAGGGACAGCAATGACTTATATAACCCGATGACTTTGAAAGAAATAAATACCGTCTTTGCACAGGTGATGATACAATGGGTTAGAAATTGAATGTCATAAAAATAGAATGAATAATATACATGTGTAATTGTAAAAAGTACAAATCTTCGGTAATTGGTATGCCATGAAAAGTTGGATGTAACACTCTTCAGACAAAACTGGGAATTGCAGAATACGAGGTGCATTTCATAAATGAAGTGACTATTTTCCCTACTCTCGACTGACTAGGCTGCTTTTCGATTCAACCGATTGAAAGACGGTTTTAAAATATTTACAACTTTAGAAGTGTTTCTACAATTTGGTTCTACAAGAGTTAATGTATTTTTCGCCGGTGTATTGAATGTTTTAGTACAATGATTGTTAAGTGCTACAAATAGGGAGGAAATATGAATCTTTCGCCGTGACCCAGTTTAGACTAGACTTAGCATATATAAATATATCCAACGAGGAGTTATCACAGCAGCAAATTAACAATACCACACGCAAAAACAGACATATACAAGAACAGTTTTTTTCCTTCGCAAAATCTCAGAATGGAAAATACTCCACAAACATATCATTGACAACTCTGATCATAAATCTTTTTAAAATTCAATATATAAGTGTGAAGACCTGTAACATTTGCAATTATGGGCATTCGTGCTGATGCATCTTAACCGAATGGAAATGGAAATGAGACCTAGCCTGGCAGCAGTACGTTGTTGTACTATTATTCTAGTAGATGCAGTAGTAGAAGTAGTAATATTTGAAGTAGTATTAGTAGGGTTAGGGTTAGGGTTGGGGCTTAGCTAAGGGTTAGGGTAAGGGTTAGGGTAAGGGTTTTGGTAATGGAGATAGAATATATGATCTGGGGAGTGGATCCGGTGATTTTGGCCGTGTAACAATCGTCGCTAACTTTTTAGGGATGGAATCTAGTGCTCAGCATCGACCTGCTGTTTGAAAACTGATTATCCAAATCTTTGTTCATTAAGTCTGGACTTGTAACTGGTTATCCAGATTTGAAACCAGTTTTTCGCCCATCACTAATGGAATCGTTTAACTTACCTAGTTACTTCTCTTGATTCCGGCTGGAACCTAGGGCTGGTACGACAGTTCTCTATCTGACACGGTTCCGAGCGATTCTCTTCAACTCAGCCCGCGACCAGCCTGCTTCTTTGGCCTCTTTATCAACGGATCTTCTCCGTGTCTTTCTAGGTCCTCCTACTCTTCTTTTCCCTTGAGGATTCCAGTCGAGAGACTTTTTAGTTACATTTCCTTGTTACTTTCGTAAAGTGTGTCCGATCCAGCCTCTCTTTCTAAGGGGATGGGGGGGGGGGATCTCTTGGCTGATTGGCTTTTGTTTTGTCTTTTTCCGAAGGTCTTGATTGGAAATCCTTTCTGGCCAGCTGATTTTGAGGATATATCGGAGGCATTTTTTATAAATGTTTGTAGCTTTGAAGTGTTGAACTTTGTAACATGCCATGTTTCTGATCCATACAGAAGAATAGATTTTACATTTGTATTACATAAACGGATCTTGTTGTTCGGTGACAGTGGTTGGGAATTCCAGACGGGGCGGAAGCTATTAAATGCAAATCTTGCCTTATTCATTCTACTTTTGATATCTTCATCTGTTCCTCCTTCCTTTGAAACCACACTGCCCAGATAAGTAATTTTTTTCTGTTTCTTTGATGTTTTACCTTTCTAGGCTTATCTGGTCTTGTGGTTTATTATTTACTTTTATGTGTTCCGTTTTGTTCATATTGATTTTAAGTCCAACCTTTCCTGCTTCCTAGAATAATTTCTGGAGTTTTGTTTGGGCATCTTGTTGTCGATGTGATAGCAGACAGATGTCATCAGCAAAATCTAAATTCTCTAATTGTTCTGTGAAAGTCCATTGTAATCCTGTTTTGCTATTTCTTTTATTGTTTGTTTCATGACCCAGTCAATTACAATCAGAAAGATCAGTGTCGAGAAAAGACAGCCTTGTCTGATTCCTGTTTTCACTTCAAAAGGGTCGGATAATTTTCCGTTGTGGATAACTTAACAAGATGATTCCTCGTATAACTGCTGTATGAGCTTAATTAGTTTGTTTGGAAAGCCATAGTGTTCAATCAATCTCCATAGCACTCCTCTGTCTATACTATCAAATGCCTTTTCAAAATCTATAAAGCTGGCATATAAAGGGATCTGCCATTGAATAGACTGTTCAATGATGATACCAAGGGTTGCTACTTGGTCGGAGCAAGATTTATTTTGGCGAAATCATGCTTGTTTTTGTGTAGCTGTACATCTACTGATTTCTTCAAACTCTCTAGAATAATTCTACATAATATCTTACTTGGTATGGATAATAGCATAAACCTCCCCAGTTGATACATATGAAAAGATGTCCTTTTATGGGGAGTTTGACTAGGTAGCCTTTCTTTCAGTCTCCAGGTAGTACTTCATCTGTCTATTTCTTCCGGAAGAGGAGATGTAGCATCTTTTCAGTTGTGGCAGGATCCGTCTCTGGAGTACTACTGTTGTCTCTTATCTTTCCTGACACTTTATTTTTTCTTTATGTATGGCCCAGTATTCAGTTGGTAAATTTGTCTTTTCTTCTTGACTTTTGATGTTGTTAAATGTTTGCTTAAACTGTTTTCTCTACATAATCAGGACCCAACTTCTCGCTGACAGCCATTCCTTTCGTTTATGTTCTTTCTTACCGAGTATGGTATGGCATGTTGTCTTGCATGTTTCTCTCAGCTTCTCCCAGTGATTATCAATAGATTCTTGAATCAAGTTTGACAAGGCCTAAAATTTGTTTTGTGTAACACATTTGTATTCAATCGATGTCTCTTGTGTCTTAAGGCTCCGTACTTTGAGCTTTACGTGTTGTCCGTTTGTTGTGTCTCGAATAGCTTTGAGTTTCGTTTTGAAGGTTCCCAAGAGTAGGTAGTGGTCTGAAGCTGCATCTGCACCTCGTTTCACCTTTACATTCAAAAGGCATCTACTCCATTTTCATGATATAGTGATATGTTCTATTTGATATCTGTTCTTACATCGGGCGAAGTCCTTATGTATTTACTTATAGGGGAATAAAGTACCACCAATGGCGTAATAGTTGAAGGCGCAAAATTAAACTTAAAGTTCTCTATTTTCATTTCTGGAGCCGTCCATGCCGTTTCATAATGGTTTCTTTCTCTGTGTTATCCTCTCCCATTTTGGCATTTAGGTCTCCCATGAGAATCTTTAGGTCTCTTCTAGGAGTGCTGTCCAGGACTGTCTGTAGATTATGGTAGAAATCCTCCTTTGCTTCTTTTTCAGAGGCGTTTGTCGGCGCATTACATTGTATTTTGGTTGTTTTCCTCCCTTTAGAATTGAATCTGGCCATAATAAATCTTGATAAGATTGGTTCCCTTTTGGATGCCTCTGTGGAAAGCAATAAGGCAACTCCATGGCTAAGTTCATGATTCAGATCTTCATGGCCAGAATAGATTGTGTCTCCAGAGTTAAGTCTTGTCAATCCAGCTCCATTCCATCTTGTTTCACACAGACCCAATACGCTGATGTTGTATCTTTTCATTTCAGCAGCTACTTGGACTGTGTTTCCGCTTTCTTAAAGGGTTCTGATGGTTCAGTTCCTATCCTGGTTGTAGTCTTCATCGTGAGAAGGTCTGTCAGTGAAATGGCTTCGTTGCGGCTTTCCCCATCCACATGCCTCATTAAAGAGGAATATTCTCTTCTAGACAGATATGGTATTGATTTCTTGTCGTCCCAGTTTCTGTAACGTGGTTCTTTTTTGTGGAGTAGGGTTGCTGGCCCTACGCCCAACCCCCTGACAGAGGGTCAGGATTAATTTTGGAGATTGATTCCTAGAAAGGTTGCCTAATCAGGGCTGGTGAGTCCTTTCAACCCATCCTGTTTCATGTTTGTCCACCATGAGTCTCGCCTTTACCCTTTGACCTGTCCAGCTTGGGTGACCCTACCAGGTGCTTAATCTCCAGATGTCATAGCTCTCAGGGTCATTGAGGCACGCAAGCTACCACACCACGGCAAGGAAGGGACATTGTGGTGGATGGAATCGTTGAGTTTGATTCATTTTTGTGTTCAATAGCATCTAGATCTATCCATCAATTTCACCATATTTGTTACATGTTTTCATTAATGAGCGGAAGAACTCCATCCTTCCTCCATTATCTTATTTCCTCCAAGGTTAGGATTAGATTTAGTGGGTGTTCGGGAAAATAAGGACTGGGTTTATTTTTCCGAGTGCTCGGGAAAATATGGCCGGCCTTTAATAAATCCGGACTAGTCCCACCACAAATACACTATGAATGAATCTTTGATTTTTGTATGAAGTAAACATTTGTGCACATGTTTTGAAAATTGTATTCGATTCCGTTGAAAACTCCACGCTAAGTGGAGGTTATTTAGCAAGTGACCCTTTGTCCCTCATGGAACTTATTTGAAAGCCTTTGGTAGGCTGATTTTGTGCAAGAATTTGTGAGCTTTCTAAGTCTGTAATAAAAAATGACAATCTAGAAAAACAGCGTGTGTGCATTAAGTTTTGTTACAATTCGGCAACAAACAAATTAAAACATTTTAATTGCTTTAGACAGTCTTAGGAGACATGCCATGGGGAGGTCACAGTGTTTCAAATGGTTTTCAAAGTTCAAAGCAGACCGAAAACTTCCTGCTGGGATGATAAACGTACTGGTTGACCGGTATCGGCAACAACAACAGATAAAGGTCAATCGGGTAGTGATGTTGTTGACATTGCCAATATTGTTGGGGTTTCTGTTGTATCATCGAATTTTAAGGGAGACACTGAGAATGAGGAAAGTTTCTGCAACGTTTGTGCCTTGACAACCTACACTCGTAAATTAAAGGCCTGGCATTTCATCAATTATTTTTTTTTAATGCATGGAAAGAGATTTTATACACCCCGTTATATCTAGCATGAAATCCTGCTTAGGTATCGTTTACTTTTCATCTCTTCTCAAATTCAAGCCTATTTTAAATGTACATAGAATCCAGACTAATAAGCAAGTCATTCGACATATTATGTGTGGTGCTCTAAGAAAACCCGTCGGAAGACGCAGTTCACTCTTTTGAAAAAAAGCTGATTAAAGTCAAATGTTAGGTCTTTCGTGAAAATTTAGGTAAAGTTGCAACCTTTTGTCAACCTTTTATCTTTCTTCTGTGTGAATATCATGTTAAAAATCCACCCATAAATGGTCTATTTTGATGTTTAAAACACCTCATCTCAAAGTGATAATAGGTAAAGGTCAGCTCAAAATGGCCATTTTCTCAGTTTCTAAATTTTAATATCTACCATCTTGAGAAAGCCATAGCTCAAAAACTGATAGAATAAAAAGCAGAATGTTAAAAAAAGATAGCTGTTTAAAATGAAATAAGAAAACTCAGTACTCTGGATTGGTCCAAATTTGGGTTTTCCTGTAGCTCCACACATATTATAATGATTATGCCACTGGTAGCATCGCAGGCCTCTTACATTATTCCCCAGTGAACCCAGTACTAGATTATAGAGTTCTCTTGCAGTCATTTCCAATTACTTCTATTTACATGACTTAAAAGCATGTCTTTGTGTTAGAATAAATAGAATAAAAGGTTGCAACATATGTCCCTAATGCCAATGCATCTCAAGCGACTTGCTCAGTCTGGACTATAATCGTTTATAGTTTCGAGTTTTGTTGTATTTTTATACTCCAGGAATTCAACTTTACAAGATTTATAAAAATTCTGACTGGAATGGAAAGGGTGCAGATTCCAAACGTTACAGACCAAGAAATTATCATCAACAGGTCTCCTTCTTACTTCCAGAATTTGACAACAGTCCTGAAGCAAACTAACAAAAGGTAAATTACTTTAGAACACATAATATCACAGCATTTCTCTTCCTGGATTAAATCTATTTAGCATCAAATCATGCATCTCTTTTTTTATCGCATTATTATGTTTCTCCTTTATTAACAGATTTGAAAGGTAAAGGCGAAGACTTAAGAAGTACAATACAGGATTAATTGAAAGTGTCGAGTATGAAATAATATTATGTTTGACAACTTATATATTTTTTAATACTTGCCCTTCACAACAGATTCTTCAAACTAAACATTGCCACAAAGTGACCTATTATTGTTATGTCAATATTGTCAAATTGATTTACATAAATTATATCAACCTAGGTCTTAGCTATAGCGGTATAATGATCCAAACTTTATACAGAAAAGAAAAGTCGCAAACGTATTCGGTCATGGCTTTCTGTCACTTTTTCGGCTCGACAAAATGTGCACGATTTGTAGACAGTAAAACGTATGCAATTCATGACAGATTATTTTGCAACTATTCTTTTCTAGTAAAAACCAGGAACATTAAAAAAAATTCCACTTATTCATCCTAGAAGTGAAATGTGTCTATTGGTATTTGTCGTCACCGAGTGACAGCCGTACGAACAGCACCGCAAACGTATGCAATTCGTGTAAATAGCTTTGCCCAAGAGTTAAACGTGGTGGCTCCAATGATATTCGAACCCGTGACTTTTATCGTGCAAGTCCAAAGGCTTAACTGTTCTGCCACCGTGCCACAAGAATGACCCACCACACACACTCACAGAAATAAACAAACAAACAACAACACAAAAACAAAACACAAAACAACAACTGAAGATCTTTCTGCCATCATAGTCGCGGCCTAACAAATTAATGCAGGGGTGCCAGCCTTTTAGATTCATCGTCAACTTTTTGTCATACGGATTCATATGCGCCATAAATCTCACAGCTAATTCTTGTAGAAATTATATATACTCATAACATGGATATATTGCACCACTTCTTTTCATGCATACGCCATACTAGGTTGGCCATGCCTGGATTAATCAGTTTGGTTTCTCATCCATTTATCAATTCAATTCATTGTTTCTTTTCCGCTGACAATTTTTATGTGTTTTACCCATTCACAGAGTAATAGCCAATCATATGCTATGGAGGGTGGTACATACCCTGATTTCTAAGCAATCAGAAGACTACAGGCGAATCCTTCAGGATTACAAAAAGGTCAGTGTGACTTGCAACCTTAAAAAAGGGGGAGGGAAAACATCTTGTTAGAAAAATATTATATTTTCAGAATGAAGAGAAGACAGATGCCGTTTTATGAATAGAATGTTTAGAAACAGAGTGTTATTTGAGTAGTTATACAATATGGAGATATTGAATAAAAATAATTACCGAGGATTATTATTTCCATACTTACACGGTGCCCACAAGCCACCAGGAGAATCATCACATTATGCATATCATTATCAAATTTCATTTTACAATTGGTAATGTTGATAAAATATGCAGCCGTTTTCTATGAAAAGATTCAGTGGTAAAACTTTTCCAGAGCATATTTAAAAATCACAATTTTGTCCATTGATTCTGACCTTTGTCCATTACCGATCCTAACATCATTCAGATAATGTACGGAAAATCATCAGCATCTCCACGTTACCAAACGTGCACTAGTTACGTAAGTGCCTATCTGGGTCTAGCTGTTGGTCAACTTTTCATCAAGGAAAACTTCAACGCTCAAGCCAGGGATGAGGTGAGTAGAAGAATATAATTATAACTTTTAAACTGATACCCAGTGGTTGAAGCGCATTCAAACTGAATTGGGATTATCATGTTATTTTATATTAACCCCTGTGAAAATAAAGTAAATGTCAATATCATTAGAACAATAAACGACATTACGCCAATCGATAGAAAGTTATGGTTACCCTATTTATGATTATAATGTACATACAATCCGCAAGCCGGTGATATTTTACATATCATTGAATTATTTCACTTTGACGCTTTTTACAATTCAGTCTTCTGACTGCTTTGCTTCGGCTGCTTTTCTACACCTCATTGACAATAAGCTATACTCTCTTCTCTCCTGTGCTAGGATGGTCATAAACCTGAGATGATAATCATTGAATTATAATCATCTTCAATAGGTTTGTTACTGTGATTAGTGTAGTTATCTTGGGGGCGTTGGTAGCCTGGTGGTTTACACAGTTCAAATACGAGAAAACTCCAGAAGATATCATTCAAGAATATTTTTTCGTTTGCCTCACTTGACCCAGGTGTGAATGAGTGCCCTATTGTTAATAAGTCTGCATTTTACTGTGTCTGATAAATGCATTCGCGCCTGACAGGCGCTGCAAGTCATATCCTGTTTGTTCTAAGTCACTGTCGGTCAGAGGAATGTATACTGGACAGCAAAATTAACGCACCAGTTGATTTTACCACTGTAAATAATTAGGGGTTCAAACTACATTCTTTATTTTGGTATCAAATTAAAGGTAATTCGATTATCTATCCGCTCATACCAAAATCAAAGCTAACAAATGGTTCCAACATAAGATTAATGACCACATAACACAACAACCCAAAAAACCAAAACATCAAGCAAATTTGAACATTTATGAGACGAACTCGTGTGCGAGAACGAGTTGGTAATGCCTTTTGATTAAGTTGGTCTTCAGCACTAGTTAAAACCTAAATGAACGGAAACCATTAGGGAATCTACCTTGTTTACATTATAATAAAAAAGGGGGGAAAGCAAGACCGTTTGTCAGGACAACGTCCGCGCACACACATCAAAAGTATCAAAAGACTTTTTCGGTGAACAAAGGTTTGATACGTTGGACTGGCCTGCTCGTTTACCAGACATTTCCATTATTGAACATTTATGGGATGAGCTTGGCCGCCGTGTGCGATAACGAGTTGGCATCAACAACCTGATCCAGCAACAGAATGCTCTAACGGAGGAGTACGAAGCGATCCCTTAAGAGTTTATATCGAAATGGTTTTCGGCCGATGCCTCGTCGAGTTATTTTTGCGGCTCAGTTTATTACACTCTATATTTAATTTTTATTCAACTTAAGTATTAATTTCTTTTCATATTAACCCATTTCTTCTCCATATCTTATCAATTTTCTATTTTTATGTCGATGTTATTGTTGGAAATGATTCCCTTTTCTGGAAGGCACTTGAAATGATCAAAAACCTTCAACAAGCTTTCAATCAACTGCTGGATGACATCGATTGGATGGACGCGGAAACAAAAAATGTAGCCAAAGAAAAGGTATTATAAGCTAGAGAAACCCTTTCTTGACCAATATTGATATTAATGGAAACTTACCTCGTGTTATTTCTTCTTTTCTGTTCGTATCATTCAGAAATATAAACATGAAAATCAATACTGTGAAATCACGTACCTAGTACTCTATACAATAAGATACGTTTTCAAACACGTGGTTTAAGTCATATTTGAGAACTATTTTAATTGTACACGATAATGTGTTTAAGTTATACTCAAATTCGAATTAATTAAAGGGATGTTATTGTTTTTTACGTTCAACCTTAAAACAATTCTTTATATTATGTAATTGCCATTACTTTACGAAAGTGGATTCCTGAAAAATGCAAAACTGTCTTTTACACCAACATCATTACTACAAAAATTTAATTCAAAATAAGAATTTAATGACTTCATAAACATCCTACCACTAAAGTTACATCTCTATCGCATCCAAATACACGTGGGAACCAAACTTCTTAGCAAAATTATGGGAGACGATTTGCTTGACCAAGTTGCCTATATTTCCATTTTGTTCTTATCCATCGTCATCCTGCTTTATCTTTTCTTTTTCTTTTTTTTTTAAGAATAAGTATATTGATTCTAAGATTGGATACCCTGAGGATATCACGAATGACACTTACTTGAGTATCAGCTACGAGAATGTAAGTTGGTTTTAGTCACTGAATATTGACGAAAATTAAATAGTGTTAGGGTTGGTAGTCGAGTGGTTGCGTTGTGTGTGTATGAGTGGAGGTGGGGGCATAAGTAGTGGCAGCAATAGCAGCAGCAATAAAAGTATTCTTGTAGAAGTAGTAGTAGTAGTGGTAGTAGTAGTAGTAGTAGTAGTAGTAGTAGTAGTAGTAGTAGTAGTAGTAGTAGTAGTAGTAGTAGTAGTAGTAGTGATAAAGGGTATGAGGCAATGGGGTTTATATAAATAACAATAATTGTAAACATGTAGTACATTTTAGTATAACCCCAAGAGAGAAAGACAATTTTCATACAAAGGAAGAAACTAAAATCTAGTGAAGCAAGAATGAATTGAACCCACAATCTCTGCGCGTCACCCAAATCGCCTTGCCAAAGCAGTAAGAGTGTTTCCAACTAACTTGACCACTTTCTTAGTCTTTGAAACACTCCACTGACCCCGACTGGCAGTAAACTTGCGATGGAAAATCCTCATCGCCTCGCTAGATCTTAATATAGACACATGTTTACAATCCTTTGTATAACCAGGGGACAACGAAGACAAACACACTGAACGTAATTCACACAACATAGTTATATCCTTGAAGTCAATTGTGATAGTTGATACTAGAAATAAAGGGCATGAGGCAATGGGGTTTATATAGATAGCAATAATTGTAAACATGTAGTACATTATAGTATGAACCCAAGAGAGAAAGACAATTGTCATACAAAGGAAGAAACGAAACGAAAAAAATCTAGTGAAGCAAGAAAGAATTGAATTGGTAGATCGGTGTTTAAGAGTTGGGAATACTCTTACTGCTTTAGCAAGGCTATTAGGTGCCTCGCAGAGATTGCGGGTTCAATTTTTTCTTGCTTCATTAGATTTTTTTAGTTTCTTCCTTTGTATAAAAATTGGCTTTCTCTCTTGGGGTTATACTATAATGTACTACATGTTTACAATTATTGTTAGTAGTAGTAGTGGTAAATTAAATGTGAGGCCACAGAATATAGAATAAGAACAAAGAAATGTATAAGAAACTCAACCAAATAAAGACTAAACAAAACAAAGTCGACGTTTCGAT
>JASKDV010183714.1:0-12262 GCA_032466395.1 Aegires albopunctatus
TATTCATTTTATTTTTACTTATTCATTTTATTTTTACTTATTCATTTTATTTTTACTTATTCATTTTATTTTTACTTATTCATTTTATTTTTACTTATTCATTTTATTTTTACTTATTCATTTTATTTTTACTTATTCATTTTATTTTTACTTATTCATTTTATTTTTACTTATTCATTTTATTTTTACTTTCACTTGATTCTGCTCTCCACCAGCTGGCGTGGCACGCTAATTCTAATCAGTGGACTTATGATGCAGACAATTCTTTTGGGACTCGTGATGACGTCACGGGTAAAACAGCCCATTTCCGGTGACGTTCACGTTTCCAGGGAACCCGAATCAAACCCAATGATGAACGTGGGAAAGGCGGATGTTAATGAACTGAACGACGTAAAAGCGTATAGTTACGTGGAAAAGAACACTGATGAGGGGGGAGATGATATATGGAATCATCTGGAAGAAACTGAACCTAAAGAGGATGACTCTCTTTGTATTGTGACGACACTTACGAATAGTTCTCAACGTGGAAAGCAATATAGCGAACATCCTGATAACGAAAATTCCAACAAATACAAAAGTAAATTGGAATTAGGAAATTCAAAATGGAAGTTTCTTTACGATATGGATTTCATTAGTGTCGTCTGCCATGGATCTCTTTATTTCGGACTGTTTCATTCGTTCACGGTTCTCATAATGGACTACGCTAAAAACAAAGAGTATTCAGAGGATTCCACGGGCGCCTTTTTCATTTTTCTTATCTACGTGAATAATCTCTTCGGAAAACTTGTCGTGACGGTCATCAATGTACGACCTCGTCTTCACAGCAAGACATTACTTTCCATTTCCGGCTTCTTGGGAGGTCTGGCCTTGGTCATTCTGGGATTGGCGAGGCAATACGCTGCAATTCTTGTCTCTTTAATGATGGTCGGTCTTGGCATCGGGGGGCTTGTCGCCATCAGACCTAGGTGTATCCTGGAAGTTCAGTCCGTCGACGAGAAGACATTTCCTTTGGCTCTTGGTATCTCAATGTCCTTGGCTAGTGTAATGGTATTTATAACCCCATCATTGTATGGTAAGTGAAGGTTTTCTTGAAATTCCAATATGATTCATAGAGGTGAAGCTATAACTTGGTTTCTTACAGTGGGGAGTGGAGAGAGATAGGGGGCGCGTAAGAGAGAGAGAGAGAGAGAGAGAGAGAGAGAGAGAGAGAGAGAGAGAGAGAGAGAATGAGAGAGAGCGAGAGAGAGATAGAGAGAGATAGAGTGAGAGGGATAGAGAGTGTGAGAGAGATAGAGAGAGTGTGAGAGAGATAGAGAGTGTGTGTGTGTGTATGTGTGAGAGAGAGAGATAGAGAGATAGATATAGATAGATAGAGAGTGTGAGAGAGAAAGGCCATCGAGATAATATATATGGCTAAATATTAAAGATTTGACGTTACATAAACAAAGATATGACGAGTTACAGTGTGGTGGGAAAATCTAGACCATTATGATTCATATAATGGTCTTTATATTTTTTTTTCTCACAAATTTCTTTAGGTTACTGCGCAGACACGACAGGTTCCTACACTTTTGGTCTGGTGTTGGCAGGAAGCATCTCTATGGTGGCTTCTACGGGACTGTTTATGTTCAGGGCCTACCATAGATGACAAACAAGAAAGAGAACTCGATTTGAGAGCTGAGGGATTTGCGACGTTGGTTCTATGTTTTGTGTTCAACGCTCGATTGAAATAGTAAAAAGGATATGGAGAGTGAATGAAAGACTATATATATATATATAATGCTTCACAAATATTGTATATTGTGTTAAGCACTCTGTGTATTTTATGTTATAATTTCTATTAAATATATATATATAAAATATAGAAATACTTAGATCAATATAGTTTGAACCACAACTTTAAAGTTTCGTGTCTATACTCCTCAGGTAGTGATATTTTTCAATTGATTCTTCTCCGTGTATTTTATGTTATAATTACTATTATAAATATATATATATATAAAGTAATCAACTGCATCAACACTGGAGAATTTGATAAATTTTATTCTCATACATAGCATCTTCTGTACTAATTAATCTTTGACAATTCTTTCACAATGTATATGAATATACTCTAGTTAATTTCATTCTAAAAAAAAAAAATAATAAAGATTTGAAAGAAAGAAAAATACCTTTCTATCACCTGTGAAGATGAATATGGAACCTGATTCGCACATCACGTCAATAACCTCTGGATACGGGGCGGAATAGGCTATGAATTTATTTTGAATGTCGTACACTGTAACGGTGTTCATCTCCATACCCTTGGGCCCACTGCCAAACAATAGAAAATAATTATTACACGGTTATCTGTTAGTTGATTTAACTCAGAATGGGAACCTTCAGCTAATAATCATTCAAATATACCCAACTGATTCAAAGAGAAATTGTTTGAAAAGGATCATAGAACTGCAAAAATAAGAAAAAAACAAATGAAAACTAAAACCATTGAAAGAAACAGATTTTTTTTCCTTCAAACATTGTCTAGTAAATTTGATAGTTCTATGTCTCGAACAAATATGAGTCAAACTCAGGCAAAATTGAAATATTTAAATAAATGGATGATACTACAGGCAATGTGTACTTAGAGTAATTGGCCTACCAAATAAAGACTCGAGATCTAGATCTAGATATGTCATCAGAAAAAAAAAGCTTAATGATAACTAGATCTCGATCTAGATTGTACATCTTCATAAAATACATGAAACATTGAAAGTGTAAGTCAAAACATGTTAAATTTAAATCCCCTTTCAAACTGACTGTTTCAATTGCAATCTGTAACAGACTCCTTCTAGCTCTAAAATGATGTATGGAAGTTCTTGACCCAACCAATCATAAAATTTTAATAATCAAGATGTCTCTAGTTAATCTCAACTCCCATTTGAACTCAGGTTAAATCAAGTTCAGGATCATTTAGATAATCAGCTAGATCTAGATATCTGGTTGCTTGTTTTGCTCTGTCATAATATTGTGTCAAAAATGTTCAATTTAGACACAAGCCCAATAGGCCTGGTGCGTAACAAACTTCCAAGGCCAAGGCTGTTGACAATATAAACAAAATCCTAAGCTTAACAGCTAGGTCCTTCGCGTACACAATGAAATACATTTGTTATATATTTTCAGTCAAATTTCTCTTAATGCATTTTAATCTTGCTTTCTTCAATTTCAATATTACTTAGAAGTATATCAATTGGGTTTATCAATGTAATAAACCCATTCTTCCCATTGTTGAATCTATCTTCGAGAGCTTGTTTTTCATGCGGAAGTAGACCTAGTTTTCAGCAAAGAGCAATGATTAGGAGTAGGTCAATGAAGATATAAGATTGTTTCTTGTGATTTTACCAAAATCTTATTAGAGTATGGGATAAACAATTTATAATACTCATTATCGTTGGTATATAGAATTTATTCCACGTGGGAAATAGACAAACGATAATCACTCGTTTGATTATTGCTTATCTATTTCCATTGTGTAATAAATAAATCCTTTATATCCAACAATAACTTGTGCAATAAATAGGCAGAGAAAATAAAGAAAGCAAAGCTTTTAAGAATACTTTCAGTCCTATTATATGCATATTAAAGGGCAAAAGTAAAACTTACAGAACAGGAGCTCGTGGCATTGTCTTACTCTCCTTGCCAACAATTATCAAATATCCTCTAAACCAGTGAAGCTGCAATTTGTTGCCTTCAAAAGCTAAACAAGGTCCCCTACCATCGGGCTGATAAAAATAAACAGCCTGTCGAAAACACAAAAAGTTTCCATTGGTATCTCTCCAAAAATTGTCTAAACCGCAGACATGACAAACAAAAATATTTGAAAAGGAGGTTCTTTCCATTACAACTTATCTCTTAACGGGCAAAGCTGCCGGATATTATCAGAACGGATTGTGGATCTGAAATTTTTGCATTTCGTTACTAATGAAATTTAGATCGTCCAATCACAGCACTGGAATTGTCAGTACTAAAATCTTTGAAGTGTAACATCTGGACAGTCACATAATTGACAGCAGTGCTACTTTCTAGATAAATAATTGTGAAACATGTTGCGTTGAATTCTTCATATGTCTACATAACTTCTCTAGAAGATAATAATGATAATCATCCAATTCCTGCTAAAATCAGACGGAAAATAATTTTGTGATAAGAAAAAAATTGAGGTAAATTGACATTTTTGTGATTATTTTATATTTCCATTATTTGTCAGTCGATTTTGTAAATTATGGCATCATTTTACTTGTCTTGATGAGCTGAAACTAATAAACCTATTTTGACCAAGCTTGGGGAAGACGTCATTTCACACCTTTGAGGAATTTGAAACTTTCAAATACAAAATAGTCAAAATTATTGCGTTGCATTTTTCACATGTCTATAGGACTTCCTATGATGATGATAATGAAAACTGTACAACTCCCGCCAAAATCTGATGGAAAATAACATTACTGTGATAAGAATGGAATTTTGATTTTAGTTATTTCTGTCTTCTTGACCAATTGTATTAAATTTTGGTATTAATCTACTTGTCCTCAGGAGCTGACACTAATGAACTTATTTTCACTTTTGAAAAATCAATTGAGCAGTTTTTGTTTTTTCTGTGTGACTCTGCAGGCTAGATAATTTATTCACCCTACCCCAAGGCACTTTATGAGCATAATGCAAACATTGACCAGCAGGGTAAGAATTCAGCCCATTATTCACTGATTGGTTAAAATTTTTCTTTAATCCAATCAGTGATAAGCATAAAATTGAGTTGAAACAAGAGAATTGAAGATGTGGAGGCCTAAATTTTGTACCAATGGCAGGAGTGCAAGGGCGAGGCTAAGTGATAGGTAATTCTAATTTTCAGAATAGCCAGTCACACATCAAAAGTACAACAAAGAAACACCCATTTTTCATGGTTTTCTTTGCAACACTCCTGTATAAAGATTTTAACGGCATGATATGCTGCCCGCCCATTAAGGATTAAAACAGACACAGTGTTTACAATTATCATTACACAAATTAAAACAAAATCATCGGATAGAGAAAAAAGCTTACGTCCTGTCTTCCAATGACCAGCTGATTATCCTGACTTGCATCACTCATCACTACACAACCAGGAATTGCACCTGTGTCCTCTAGTTTCACCTGAACATAATGTGATTTTCACACAAAAATAAATGATTTAAGACAATTTTTTGAATATGCTTGCTTTTAAGGACTGAATTATATTAGTTTAAAATTACCTTGCCATGTAAAATATGCATAGAATTGAACAGAGGCACAAGTTTTAGTAAATGATCAAATCAAAAAGTCAGGTATTAAGGAAAAGTACAAAGTTTCCCTTATATATAATAATTCAAGTCAATCATCAATTTTTCTTTTAATGTTCACTTATACATTAATGATTTGCCTCAAGCAGCTTAAGAATTTTGAAAGCAAATTTATGTATCACTAGCAGAGAGAATGGTAAATGCCCGATTATATTGGTGGCTTGAAAACACCAACTACCTCAATGTCAATCAAGCTGGATTATGCAAACATATGAGAAATCTAGATATTAGCCTAAATTAGATTAGGCTTGATACCTATATCTAGATATAAATATAGATCTAGATCTATCTAGAATCTAGATCAGCAAGTAGATCTAGATAGATCGAGACAAAATTCTCCCTATTTTTTATTAACATTAGCATTCTCTCTGCTATTCTCTTCTTTATTATTAACTTCATCTTCTTAGAATTAGAATGACTGAAGGGAAACAAAATTTGATTTGACGGCAAACTGAGCTCCCGTCTCGACTCTTGATAAGCCTGGTGCGAAAAAAGTTAACACATGTCACAGTGTCCCTGTCACAAAAAGTGCAAAAAGCGATACTGTATGTTTGCATTTAGAAATGACCAAACGACCAGACAAATGAAAACCAGTCATCAATTAAGATAAGTTCCTCATTTGCTTTTGATGTGGTGAAAACGTTCGGATTAGAGGGATAAAAGTAGCGATTCATCCACAAAAAGGGGGGGTTCGGATTCGGAATTCAAATTTCCGGTTTAGCATACTAAGAAATAATAAAAACAAAATCTGTTCCCAAAAAAAAATCGTTGGGATAACGGAGTGATCCGGATTACAGAGGTAAGACTGTACGTTGATATTAGAAACAATTATTTCTTTTTTCTTTTCTTTTTTAAATCAATAAATAGCAGTTCAACCATATGCATTACCCTTTGATCCTTAGCTGTAATATTGATTGCCCATGCCGAATCATCTGTGACTACAAAAAGAAAAATGTCTTTGCCTTGTGGTTTAAAGGAAAGTCCCGTGATACGCTTACTGTTGTCAAACACGGTTCTGGATTTACTGTGCCTGTTGTTGGGAGGAGCAGTCCAAGTTGAGGTAATGAAAAAAAGTATATCATATATGCATACTACAAAGAAATCAGAAATAAAACTGGGTGCAACATAACATCCTCCTTTAAAAATCTACTGTAAACATAAACCTTAATCTTAATTTTCAGGAATTGTTGTAAATAGCTGTAAATCATTTTCTAGGGCCATCTGAGGGATTTTTTTGTCCGAAAATAGATGAGGTTGAATAATATGAGAGAGATCGCAATATTGTATCTGACTTGGAATTTCCATCACATCTTAGCGATTGACATTTTTGAAATTGCAGAAATTCAATGCGTAAAACTGGTCTGCAACCAACCAGCAGACTACTAAATTGAAGAGTGTAAGCATGGTGGTATAATTAGATTTGAAACCCACAAGAAGTTAATCCGTGTCTACAGGGCAAAAGATACAAATTAAAACACAAAGGAAATCTTGCAATTATGAAATAAGCTACACAAATGCCTGCAAGCAGGGAAAATCATTGATTGTGACTTATTCAATAGAACTCACAACTAGGCAAACGTGGCACTGTACATTCAATAACCTAAAGGAAGCTTCATATAGATCAGAGGTGGCCAACCTTTTACATACAATTTGTCAACTTTTTGTCATATAGTTTCAGATGCGCCACAAATTTCTATGGCGCATGCGTTGCGTCGTAGGTTGGCCATCCCTGTTCTATATTATGGAAAAGGAAATCACTTATTCATTGATGAAACAGATCCAGCATTAGGGTGAAAAAATATGAAATCATTCTTTTTCTGATTTACCTTTCTCTTGTCACATCCCCTTTGTAGAGGAGGACTGTGCCATTCTCAAAACCAACAGCCATGAAGTTCAGATTTTCATGAACAGTAAAAGCAGTGACCTGGTGACAAAGACAAAGAATGTATGTAAAAGAATGGAAAAATGAATAATATCATTCAATGTCTATTTTATTAGTCAAAGAAAATCCTTAGAACTGAAAGACATTAATAATCTATAATGACCTTTTCTTACACAAACACAAGCAATACATTTTTAGAGCAATGCAAGAAGAATCTATTAAGACAGCAGATTTAATGAGGGAAAAAAAATCTGTTGACCCCTAAATGTATAAATAAAATATATTATTATAAATGTGACAAACACAAAGCTTACTGGAGTTGGTTTGTTCCCAGGAATTGCTCTTGTGAGCCTGGTGCAAGATGGGTTTCCTCTCTCCATCTAATAACAACAAGGCATCATTACTCTTCATTTTAAAAATAATTTGTGAAAATATTTTTTCTCATGAAATATTGAGAATTGGATAAATATAAAAGATATAATGTAATTTTCATCTATTTAAATAACATCAGGATTTAAATTTAAATACCATTTCAACATTTCAATGTTAGTATCAAACTTTACATTCTTGTATTTCTTTTCAAAGAAAAGATAAGAAACCTTAAAGACAAATATTATTATTATTATTATGATGATCATCATTATTATCATTTTCATGACCATAATTACAGTGCAAGCCGCTTTTCACATGTATCGTCGTGATAAAGCGGCAGCCATTGATATACAATATATTCATATGAGAAAATGAGAACTACCTGTTAACAATGCTAGATTTAAATATATACTCTTAGTTTTTAACATTAATTAACGTTTTGCACCACATAATATGAGTCATTCCTATTGATAATAAATATGGATCATTCAAAAATACACCAACTGGTATAATTCTTATATATGCAATTTTAGGTCACTGGCTAATCAGAACGGGAAAATACCTCATGATTGAATTTATATGATATTTTTTTTAAATCATCTATCTTAAAATTCAAGCATTTAAATATAAAGATCCATGTGTCAAAGGCCAACTTGTGTATGGACCTTTTCCCTTTTTTTATTTTAGAAAGTAAGGGAGTTTTTAAGGACGCGCGTCTTGTACTCTCTCTTTCTATCCGTGCGTGTTGTCAAAGGCCAACTTATGTAAAGTCTTGTACTCCCTAATCAATTGTCCCGAGTAAGTACTCCGAATTGGACATACCTCAGATCCCAAATTCTAGGAGATTCTAGGAGGGAATGAAAATATTTAAGAGATTTCCTACCGATGGCCAAGTACCCATTTTACACCTGCGTACGGTGAGGAAATGCATGTAAAGAGTCTTTCACAAGAACTCAACATCGCGCCCAACCGAGATTCGAACCTGTTCGATCACCAGCCCAGTTATCTACCACTAGACCAGGATGCCATTAAGATTTATATTGCAAAAAATTATATCCCGCAATTAATTGACTATCCCGATTAAGCGGCATTCCGATTACCGGCTTACAATGTATTATGATTATTATATTACTTGCAGGCATTATGCAGCAAATAATTTCAAAGTAGCCTTCAGATTCCAAATTGAATTAAGGAAAAAAACAAAAAGAAATTAGATAAATACCCTGACAAGGCCATGCCCTATGAAATGATATTTGTGTTTTAATACCAAATTTGGTAATCTAAAAGCACTCTAAGCTTTTCTCAGGAATGTTGAATATTTTTCGGCTTATTTTTATGCATAGATTATCATCAATATCAAAGTACATACCTTGTCCATATTCCATACTTTAATCAGTGGGTTTATACCCTGTTCATCCTCCTGAAAAAAACAAAAACAGCATTACTTGGTAAATAGCAATAATTTTAATGAAAATCCAGTCTCCTTATGCAGCAATATCTATTTGTTCAACCGTTTTTTGTATAGAATCAAATCCCAACATATCTTCAACTTTTAATAGTATGAGCATGCATTGTCTTGCCTCAGACATGGAGATGACAGTGGCCATGTGGTTAGCGAGCAACATTTCATTCATATCTCATGACCTGACTGATGAATTTTAAGATCTATAAAAGCGTCTATGTAAATGAATACTGCATTTCACCTCTTTAACTTAGTTATTAGGATATTAATATTACTACTTTATCCTTAAGTTTGTGTTATACATCATAATTTCTAATGATGAGATAGATGTACAAGCAGTATGTAATTAATATGTTTGCCTTTGATTTATGAGAAGTAAGGTTCCAAAATTGGATATGTAATAAAGCAATGATTTCATTCAGTGTTGGGGAAAAAATATTAAGACTTTCAAAAAAATAGGTAATAAAATAAACTGCTTTTGGTTTTCAAAGTTTGATGCATCATCCAAATTCAATGATAGCACTTACCCCTATGGAAATAAGAAGATTGTGTTGTTTCATTTGAAGCAAATGTGTTACTCGGATCTCATAAGCCTCAAATGAAGTGAGTTCCATTTGCCGATTAATAAAATAGAGGTTGCCTTCAAAATCACCGATAATTAGCTGTCCCCGACCACTTGTACATGCTGAGACATTGATGTCCTATTGGTATAAATGAAAAATGAAATAAATAACGTCAAAGTTGTTTTGCTTTGAAGAAGAAAAAAACATCTATGTTTAACTATTTGTTGGATATTTAAACATTGGATTTCTTTTATCCAAATAAATGTAATAGAAAACGGAAAAAATGTGTCCTCAAAAAAGGGTGAAAACTAAGCTTCTAATTGTAAATTATGCAATGAATAAATAGAACATATTTTCCTCTAAAAATAAATCTAGCTGTTACCATATTTCTATGATGAAAGAAAAAAGTGGTACTGTAATTCCCTTTTCTTTCATAGAGGTAAAACCAAAAATGTTTAGTTACACCCTTCAATAAAAAGTGACTGCAATGATAAAATCTGAAACTGTGAACTATGTACAAAAAGATTAAACTTTGCCAAACGTGAGAAATGACAAAATATCTTTGAAGACAATATTAGAGCCATGGCAGTAAAAAAAAAAAAAGATTGTAGCCACAATAAAAGTTTTAAGCTCTTTATAAAATGTCCACAAACATTGCAGGCATAAAACTTAAAAAGCCTGAAAAACTTTTAAAGTTAAAAATAAACGGTCATTGACTCAGTACACCTCTTTCTCTTTGTTTCATTCTGATGTCATATATAATATATATATATATGAAAGAGAAATATCATTCAATTCCAGGGTGTGTTAGTCTTTTAAAAGTTTGGATTTTTGCTTATATATTTATCTGTCTAAAACTATGCTATTGTAGCAACTTAACTATTGATTTATAACATATAAGATTATAAAAGAAAGACTTGTAAGTACCTTGAGTAAATCAAACACTTGCTCTGTAGCTGGGTCTTTTACTGCCTCTTTGTCAAAGAAGTTGAATCTCCTCCACTATAAAATAAGGGTTTCAAAGAGTTAAAGCATCATTGATTGTTATGGAAGTCAGTTTGAAAAAATCTGAAACAAAGCTTCAAAGGATAATAAACATCAAACTTCTGCCCTCCCCTATTATGGCTTTAAAGGCATAGAGCTCTGTGTATACAGTTTCAGATCTGAATTTGTTAGAAAGAAATGAAATATAAAATGCAATAGTCTATGCACTGGCCATTCACTACTTAGATTTATCATGCTAGAAAGAAACAGACATCGATATATGCATCATGTCCTGTTTACGATAGACATAGATCTAGAAATATCTACTTTTACTTCACCCTAGCTAATTAACAGTGGTATATATAATAATGAAGAGTCAAATAAGTTATGAAATATTAAATTAGGTCTTTAAAATTACATAAAAATAGAGTATATTACGGAACTGAAGTTATGACTCTATATTGAGCATCTATATAGTGGATGTACCCCCAGTGACACAGTTCGCCCAGTGACACAGAGCCACAACATCTAATGCAAAAACACCAATCCTCATGTGAAAAGTGAATGATTTCAAGAGAAAACATGTACTTTTCCAAGTCTAAACTGAAGATTCACGTAAATTAAGCTCAATGAACATAATAAGAGCTGAAAATCAGGCTCTGTGTCACTGGGGGTAGGCCAGATAGATCTCTCTAGCACTTTTAAGCAATTATGCTAAGCCCTTCTAATTTTTTAAGGGTGAGTTTGTTTAAAATTATTTTTCAAACAACCCTGTAGATATATAGAGATCTAAAATCTAGATCTATCTAGAATCTAGATCTAGATCTAGACTAGATCTAGATCTAATGAGCCAGCTAGACATTCATCAGCATCTCGTCAAGAGTCATCTCTAGATATCTACATCATTCCCATTGACTGTGACCATTTAAATCTTGCACAATCAATCCACACCATAGATTGGGGGTTCATATTGCATTAACTATATAATAATCATAATGTCGTTCAATGTTTTGGTTTGGGACACCTCCTACCTGTAAGAACGCCATCTTGACTTGGCAGGGCAGCTGACAGTGTCAGTCAAGTGACAAGAGTGTCAGTGAAATAATCGCAACTATGAGTACATTATTTAGAGGCGTATTCGGGCAACTGAAAAAGTGTCACTAATATCGGCTAATATGTAGGCTTTACTGGCTATAGAGAAGACTTACTGCCATGCTTTTCTTTATTTATGTTTTTCACATGATGGAAACTTACTTATTTATGCACAAGAAATGAATCAATGATCAATATGAGGAAATAATAAAGTTTTCAATTGCCACTTCTAAACTTCTAAGATCGATAAAATCAGAAACTATCCGTATCACATCGTCCGATTCCATCGATTCGTTCTGTTCGTATTTCTTTGAGTTCAAAATAATAAATGAGTAATAATATAAAGACTTTCAGCGATATTTTTCGCTCTGTAAAGAGTTTACACAAACTATGGCGGATGGAGCCCAATGACGACCAGGAAAGACTGGTGGATATCTGTTTTTGTCTTGATGAGTGGGCAGAAGTGTGGGTGATTTAAAAATAATAATAATAATAATAATAATAATAATAATAATACTTTATTCATCCCTCTCGGGAAATTCTTTTTACAGACGTG
>JASKDV010183725.1:0-20232 GCA_032466395.1 Aegires albopunctatus
ATTATTATTATTATTATTATTATTATTATTATTATTATTATTATTATTATTATTATTATTACATGTATTATCATTATATTATTATTATTATTATTATTATTATTATTATTATTATATATATATATATTCATTAATTAATTTATTATTTTTTTTCTTCATAAATTGACTACATTCCTTCAGTCAAACAATTGGCTAGCAAGGATGATTTTGAATTTGTAACGAAACAATAATCCACGTACCATGGTACAGTCTGGTCTCTATAATCCCAACACTTCTGTTCCCGACTATTTGTTTGGATTACAGAATTTTCTGGATTAGGGAATACTAAAAAATAATAATTAAAAAATATGTTCCCAGAAAATGGTTCGAATTACAGAGGGATTTGGATCACAGATGTCTGGATTAGAGAGACCAAACTGTAGCACACTTCTTATTATCATCAATCCAGCTCATTGATATTATCTTCCAAATATTATCGGTGATGAAAGCATGAAGCTACTGATTCCAAAACTGACACAATAAATAGGAGTAATAATAGTAATAGGAGAACCATGACTCTCAGATAGTCAGACTTGTCTCTAAAAATGATTGCCATAGACATTCTTTTTTCCCTAGCACTCCTAAATTGTGGAATGAATTGAATCCTAATATTAGAAGTAGCCAAAGTGTTGATAATCATAAACAAAAGCTACAATATGAAATACTTAAATCTACATATAGCATATAGGCCTAATTAGTCTGCTCTAGTTCGTTTTTTGTTGGGTTTTTTGGCATATTGACAATAATACTCAACCCAGTTGAGTTGTGTCAGTTTATTTCAAGAATACAACTTGGAATGATGCATGAAAAAGACTTGAAGAGGAGCTCAGAATATAACATACAATGATTGGGATTTAAATTAATCAATTCTACTTATATTAAACCATAACGAATGGGCAATATATAACTTATGATCTTGATGATTTACATGTGGTGTAGATTGATTATTATTTTTAGTTTGGCAAAGACTATAATGATATAAATCTATTTAATTTTTATAGTGTCTTTGGTTGTAGTCTATTGCATTATTAGATTCAATTTCTTTACATTGTGTAATAAATTATGCTTTGATTTGTTTAATAACTAAAAATGCATTTAGCAAGACGAAAGTGATGTATCGAACTGGCAGGTTTATGAGTAAGGGGTGTAGCATACAGTCAGCCCTCTCTAATCTGAACACCTCCGTTCTCTGCAATTTGTTCGGATTACAGAATTTACCGGATTAGAGAATACTAACAATTAATTAAAAAAAAAAACCGTTTTCAGAAAATCGTTCGGATTACAGAAGTCAGGATTAGAAAGGGCTGACTGTGTATATCGTCATTGTCACAAGCATTGCGCTTAAGTCATCATATTATGGGCTTATGCATTATGCTTGCGACCAGGATATATGATAAATGGATAACTATTTTGGAGTTCTCATATTACCGTACTCCCTTTTCTGGTGGTTTGGTTTTTGTTTTTCTATCTTTTATAATCACTTTTATGTATACATGTATGTCAATTGATGTCAACAAGATGTGTATTTTGTTGTCAAGATGTTGTACCCGTCATCTACCTCATTCTTTAACGAACAATTTCATGGAATATCAGCCAGCATTTATGTTAAGTCTCAACTCACTGGGGACCAAGCACGAACTCGGCTCTGGCTTACGGAAACATACGTTGGTAACCAAGCCCGTTTTCACAGTGGCCAAAATTAACGCTATGTTTTCTTATACTATACTATAATTTGTAGCTAGCTTACTGTTGCAAATAATATACAAAGAAAATACAAAAAGCAACAATCCCTGTCTCTAAAAATGATTGCCATCATAGACATTCTTTCTTCCCTAGCACTGCTAAATTGTGGAATAAATTGAATCCTAATATTAGTATTAGAAGTAGCAAAAGCGTTGATAATCTTAAACATAAGCTACAATATGAAATACTTAAAAATCTTCATATAGGTCTAATTTGTCTGCTCATTTTATTAATTTTATTAAATTTTTTTTTTTTGGGGGTGTATTGACAGTAAAAATACTCAACCCAGTTGCGTTGTGTCAATTTATTTAAAGAAGAAGAAGAAGAAGAACATCAAACTACAATGGTATGTCAAACTACATCAAACTATTTCATCGCTCTGAAGTCTTAAGTGATTAGTATTAGTACATACATGTAATATCCATAGTCCTTTATTGCCCAGTGACAAGCCTTCATGGTGGCTACACTATGAGTCATGAGACGTTCCTGGGAGCAGGGAATGGATTGACAGTGACAGATTTAAATTGGAAGTGTAGCCATACGTTACTACTAGAACATATTATTTTTATTATCCAAATGATGCTTTGAAAATATATAATAACGGATGGTTCCAGTCCCAGGGAGTGCGCTTGGTTCAAAAAGGCTGGTCCTAAGTGAGTTGAGATTTGACGTGCACTTGAATTTATTGAGTGTGGTCTTGAATTTTTTTTGTTTTTGTTATAAACATTTATGACTTATATTTTTCATCTAAAATGAAATTCTACGTGTAATTTGTGAAAATAAAACCAATGTGATTTCTTTAAGTTTTGTTCTTTTTATGAATATTTGAGCATTGGTTGTTTTTATTCGTAATAATGATTGAATTCTAGGGAAAAGTTAATCTAAAAAAAAAAAAAAAAAAGATATCAATACTACTTAGCAGATTAACATATAATTTACTAAAGTTTTGTTGATAATGATAGTACATAGTACATAAATAGTTTATAAATGTTCACCTTATGAAATGATAGAAAAAAATCAAGGCTCTCTCATTTTCAAAATAATTCACATCTTGTAATTTTTGATTTTGATCCAACACAATGAACTGTTATAAGTTATACATATCTCACATGGTGGAGGGATTTGAAGGAGATATATATATATAGCGTAGAATTTTTTTTATAAGCAGCGTCTTTATGACTGATTTATTCTAATTTGGTCTAACGCAGACCATGTGGTTTTATTTTTCTTTGACTTTATTCTTTCTCTATTTCATGTATAATATTTATACTTAATTTATATTGTCTTTCTTTTAATTACAATAACAACCCACTCCTGTGTAAATATTTTTTTAATGAGTTTTTTTGTTAATCCAGTCTGAAATGAATTCAAATACTGCTTCAGTATCTGTATAGTATTACAGCGAGAGCCTGAAAAACTGGTACCCAACAAATTTACGGCCAGCCCCATCTACCCCAAGCCTTTGGCCTTGCAGCAACAGGAGGGTTGAATTGCAAAAAAAAAATTATACCCCCCCTTACAAAAAGCCAATTGCCCTACGTTGCCAAATTATGAACAGATGTTCATGGAATTATGGAATATCCGGGTTTTGCTGTACTTTATTAATTGTGGAAGAAGTCAAAATCTGAAACAATATTTAATTTCTTTTAATGATATTCAAACTTAAAGTTAATCAGTACATTGTTTATGATTTATTAAAGGAATTTTGCATTTTTACAATATCGTAAATCAAATGACACAAGAAAACTGGAGTAATTAAATTTCATGAGAAAAGAAAAGTGAAATCAGATTTTAACGAGAAGTTTTATTAACTACAATCTTAGTTGCTAGACAAAAATTTTACAGCCATTTTTATCTGATATGAAAATTGACAAACTTGTCCAAAATGTATTAGTTTGAAATTAAAATATAAATTTGGATTATTCCGCGGATTAGATCTAAATGATTAATTATTGATCACATGTATCATCATCATTTGATTAAACAGACACATTATGTAAAACCACCATGATCGTATTATATTGTCTATAAATTTATTATAAATCACTTCTGACATGAGGCACAGAATGTAATTTTAGAGAAAAAAAAACTTTAGTAAATTTCTGCACTTCATTTGGGGAATTATAATGGTGGCAGATAGTTAACATCAAACAATTATAGCTTATACTCTGTACAGTTCACTTTTGTCTATTGTTGGCCTTTTTTTTACTATTCATTTTCTACAAATAAAGCAATTCAAGTCTATGACCTTTTTCCCTTGTTTTATTATCTTGTTTTGTATGTATGTGGCCTTTTATATACAAAATGTGTTTCATGAATTGCATTAACCCTTTCGTGATGGAAGGTCATGTCGCTTGCCACCGCGCACTATTTTTCCTTTGGCGATTCTGCTTTGTTTACAATCACAAAGTGCATTGCTCGTCATATGGGTCCAGGCAACGCCATATAGCGCTCGTCATCTTGGCATTACGGCTATATAGGAAAAAATGACGAGTTCGTCATAGAGTTACGAAGGGTTTAAGGATACCAACCAATTTGCTTTATAATCATAGTGAGATGTTATTGAAAAAACGGTAAAATTCCATCTGTTTGTCACAATCTTTCTTTATCTGTACTGTATAGCCTACATCTCTTTCTTTTCACTCTAACTTTGGGCCAGGTGCTTGTGTGGCATCGTGGTCTAGTAGTAGACATTTGGGCTGGTGATCGAAAAGTCCCAGGTTCAAATCCCGGTTGGGTGTGATGTTGAGTTCTTGGGTAACTCTTTACATGCATATCAAATATTGTCGCCGTATCCAGGTGTAAAATGGGTACCTGGCTATAGGTAGAGGAGGATCTTGTCAGTATGCTAGTGAAGCGCCTTTCATCTGGTCCCACCTCTGTATGCCCCCCTAGTGGGTTCAGAAGGATTTTGGATTGTAATGGCCTGCCAGGAATTTTCCATGAAGCCGCTAAAGCGCGTTGAGCACATTCAGTGGAAATGAGCTACATGTATAGTATATAAGTACACTCTTATCCTTATGATGAACAAGTTCCTCCTCACATAGCACTCAAATGGGTTCCTCCAGAAGGAGAGGAAGGCCACTAGGAATATGGAGGAGTAGACAAGTAGAGAAATAAAAAGAACGTTGGTGCCCATGTGGAGTTTAGAAGATTAAGCCAAGCTCACTCAAACTTAAGTCTAAAATATATAATTTTCTATTTGGACAATGACTTCATCTGTTCCCTGAAAGCCCTGTGTTTACTGTTAGATCTTGCAGATTTTAAAAAAATAACTGAAATATAAAGTGACCACTGACCTGATCAAATGGATCGATAGGACATGAGCAATAAGAACAAGAAAAATGAGCCAGCATGAAACAAAGAAGCGAATCTCACAACAAATTTTAGAACGATATCATTATTTATTAAATGTCAGGCAATGAAAGCCTGATAGACATACCTGTATGATGCTAAATGCAAGGATCATTCAATATCCATACAAGGCAAAGATGGGACCTTTTGCAATATATCATTAACTGATATAATAAATTATCAATCAAGTGTTTTTTGACATATCCCATTTACAGTACAGTGATCACTGCTTAAGTCGACGCCGCTTACCTCGATTTTCACTCAACTCGATCTTTTTTTTTTTTTTGGTCCTGGCCCCAGCAATACAGGGAATAGTAAAAAATGAAAGCAAGTAGTTAACTCGATCTTACAATGACGAACATCCTTCTAAAGAATTTGACTTTTTCTCTCATTTAGTTAGTGAAGTGGTTGGGCTATTTTTACATTGTAGGCTAACCTTCCTTCGTGGGGCACTAAGTCTACACAATACTACATGACAAATGTTCACAATGCATTACTACTACATAATGTACTAGGGATACAGGCCCACTATCATACGCTGCCGCAAAGGCACGGTGACACACACGCTTACACTCACATTCTCTTTTCTTTTCACACTTTCTCTCCATCCAAAAGGCACCTAGTCACAGTCGCCTACAACAACAAAACTGGTGTTGCTACAAATGTTACGATGACCCAAGGGAAAAAATAAAAAAATGTATAGGCATTATGCTGTTAAATGCTGCAGGCCCCTATATGCAGAATATGTCTCTTTATACTCTCTAATCTTCTGCGTTTTGGATTAAAACGGCACAGTGACAGCAGGTCCGTGCGATGTGTCAACATACGTGACGCAAAGAGGATGCAATGATGACATAGCCAATACACTTGCAAAACTAAAATCATTGCTTGAGTCCCATCGCTACAAAGACCCAGAGGAAGATTTCCCATTTTTTTTCTTTCAGGCAGTAGACCAACAAAAAGACATTTAGTTTAGTAAGTTACATTGTTTATTTTTCTTTTGGGATTTCAATATTGTTATCACAATATATGTGTATCGTATCTCCTTTAATCCTAATATTTTATTATTATATGTATCTTATCTGTCTCGTGTGCACTCTGTGTATGTACGATAAAATAAAATCTCATGAAATTCTTTAATTAACTCTTGAATTCCTAACATTGACTCAAGTCAAACCCTTGGCTATGGAAATTACAGTAGAAAACACTTGTAATGAACACGCTTAAAGCGAATTGATGGCTTTAATGAGCATGTTTTCTTGTCCACAGGCCTCTTTTTCTTCTTTGTTCGCAACTGAAATAGCGAATTACTGGTATAAAGAACCATTCTTCTTGCCCGTGGTTGTTCTTTATATCAGTGTTCTATTGTACATAGAGATGCAAAGGGTTTTACCATTGCAATTTAGGGGTTAATTTCGTCACTTTATGAACTTGCTCTAATGTACTCTAATTCTCGTATATCATAAACTGACCGATAAGAGGAAATAATCTGGAATGGCTGAATTGGACAAAAGTTTTATAGATGGTAGTAATAATAATGGAATCCATCAGCTGTACGTTTTTTCAGGTGTTCATATAAGGTCATTTTTAATAACGTGATAACAACAACAAGCACTTGACAAGGATCTATCAAAATTAAAGAACACAACACCCCTTCGAATGAAAACTGAAAGAGATCTGAACAGCCTAACAATTTTGGCGAAGATGGAAACTACTAACAAAGAGCATATCAGAAGCCGCCAAGGCATCCCGGTCGGACGATTATGAAGTAAAAGGCCACAAGTCATGATAACAATAAAAAATAACTGTTAGTGGTGATACAAATGGAGTTGTAGTCCATTCATATAAATGCAGTCTTGCAGAGATGAGACAGAAATTGCATTTTGAAATTTACAGTTGCCATGAAGATCGACCAATATCAGACATCATCAGAGCGAGACGTTGGAGGTGGCTTGGCCATGTCTGCAAGATGCCTACAGATTCAATTCCGAGAATAGCACTATGCTGGACTCCGCAGGGAACAGGGAAGACCCAAGGAGACATGGAGAAGGACAATGGAGAAAGAATTGAAGTCCAAAGACCTCACCCTGCAAACTGCATCTCGAGTGGCAGCCGATAGAGAAAAGTGGCGATCCTTGTTGTGACCTCAAGCACCTGACGGCACAGAGAGGATTGAGAGAGAGAAGATTGACATATGACATGCATATAATATACCACCAAAACATTGGTATGAAATTGAAACAAGAGTTAAACATCAACTCATTAACTTCACACCTGACCAAACCATTCTTAAATCTTTTAATTTTGTGATGGAACCACACCCTTCATCTGTAGTTTAAAGGGGTAACACTAAAAGATTTTGGCTTTCCTTTCCTGAGAAATGACTTAATGAGATAAACAGCACTCCACTGCAGCAATACTAAAGAATGAAGCATGTTGGATCAACTTAAAAATTACATACACCAGCATGCTGCAGTGTAGATGATCATGCAAGACTCGAGTAAAGATCAATTGTGCAGAATTAGCAAGACTCTATTGAAACATAATAATATAACAATTCAATTAAACGAGAGGAGTCATGAATTTGATGGAAAATAAGCGGAGGCCAATGGCGGTTGGGGTTTTGGCACCACCATCTGTTGACTAATTCTAGTGCTGTTGATCTGCAATGGCTGAGATTGTGCTGACGCTGATGGGACTAGTGATGAGGAAGTTTGGAGTGGAGTAGAGGATGAGGATAACAAACGTGGGGATTCCGTGGGGAATGAGGAACCGTTTTTATGAGATGCATTGAGCAGACCTCGCACTGGAATTGCTTCGTCTCTTTTCATCAGAAACTTTGGGTCAATTGGAGGATTTCTGAGAATGAAAAAAACAACCAGAATTATTGAGACCCACTGGGGTTTGTAGTCTGCACCTCTATAATGAGTGCAAACCATCAGACTTTACATTATTATCAACCTGGCTTATATACCTCCTGAAAAATTTGCTGCTTGAACATGGACACATTCTAATATAAGAATGCTGCTGGAGCATATATATATCGTATTATCAAAAGCAAGAATCACATTTCAAAAAATAAAAAATTCAGGATGAGAAACGAGATTTACCTTGCCCTATCACCATCACTTCCCCCGCTGGTGTTGTGTCTTTCTTCAGGGATGGGAGAAGGATTGCTTTGTGCTGAATGCTGGTGTGGGGAATGACCACTGTGGCCAGGCGGGCCATGGGACACTGGAATGGCACTCTTGCGCACTGGCAACTGACCAGCGGTCGAATTCTGATTGGCTAGGGTCATGTGACCTGGCTGGTAATGGACCTGGAGAATGCAGATGGAGAAGGAAGAGAGAGAAAATTAGTTCTGCTGAAATATATCAAGAAAATATATCATTGATGAAATGAGATTTGAAAAAGAAACAAAGTTACGAAGATTTTAAGATCAAAATCTCATGGCAACGGTTTAACAAGGAATTACGACTTCAAATTTCCATTGTGGGTTTTAAAAGTCATGTTATATAGGCATTTTTTAAATGTCTATATCTTATTTGAGAACTGTCAACGTACATTGGACATACAGAGGAATCACATGGTAAAACAAATACAAACCTGAGGTTGCCGTGATGGCGGTATGCCGGATGTGGGGGTAACTCTTTGTGTGGAGATGATGTGGTGTCTGGGGTCTTCGTGGGAGAGGACAGAGTTGTGACTGGAGGCACTGAAGTTATGCTGGAGATGATGGCAATGGAAAGAGCCATAAAGTTAATAATTGATTCAATGTTAATGATCGCAGTACACGTAATAGCAGGAAGAATAAATTTAAAAAAGTAAATATATAATAGAAATAATGACAGCGTGAAAGTAATAATGATGATAATCAGGATGCAGTAATACACTGTAATAGAATCATCAACATCGACAATATATTTATTATTACTTACAATAGCTGTCAGCGGTGTTCTGGTCTGACTGGTGGGCATCTCAAAGGTACCCACATGATTTGGAACAATTCTAGTTTCATTTATCTGTTTGTTGAGCCATTGAATCACTGAGAAAAGAAGTAAAAATAAAACAATGTAATAAAACAACAAGGATTTTCTCACATTAACAAATAACAAAAGGTGGAAATTTCTTACAAAAAAAACCCCACCTTAATCCAAAAAAGCTAGTTGAATAAGAATAATCTCACGTTATTCCTTCCTTCCTTATGAAGACTAGCTTTTGGTACAGACATTTATAAAGGAAACATTGGTAACGCATCAAATTTTATAATCCTTACGTTCTAAATACACCCTGCCTTGTAGGAGATGGTAATTGAATGTCATCGACAAAATTAAGCAATCTACACAGGTCGAAAGAGTCAATGGAAAAACAATTAGAGTATATTTTTGAAAATCATGACTTTTACATCTTTCCCATTTCCATAGAGACACAACATGAAATTTACTATGGGAAAACAGTCAAAATCCATTTTAGGGGATGCCAATGGATACATTCATCCATTTCCAAATCAGACCAAATGCTCAGTCTGTAGGGAAACGAGATATAACTCAGAATGTTCAAAAATTGGCTTTGATTGTTCCTCCAGAGCTATTCATATTTAACAGTCAGTGGACTCGGTAGGGGTAACATTGACGATGCTGAATGATGTGACATAAGTCAGAATCCAAATTTTAGAAGTAGCAAAAGTGTTAATACTCTTAAACATAGCTACAATATGAAATACTTAGATCTACATACAGTTAGTTAACTAACATAATACTTAAAATCAAATACTTCAATTATTTTAAAAAATATTTTCCTGGCATATTGACAGTAAGTATTACTCAACCTCGTTGAGTTTTGTCAGTTTATTTTGAAGAAGAAGAAGAAATAAAGACCTCAAAACAACTTTCTTTGAACTTTACTTAATAAACACTTACTACTCTCATTAGTCTTCAAAAGCTTTTTGCTTTCCTCAAGTTTCTGGGTGGCATTCTCTAGATTTGATGTAAGACTAGAATTCTGAAATTAACAAAGACAATAAATTGAATTTATTCAAATTCCACTTATTCATCCCAGAAGGGAAATCTGTCTTTTGGTATTTACCATCACCGAGCGTCAGCCGTAAGAACAGCTCAGCAAAAACAAAATTAAAAAGAAAAATCATCATGCTTTTTAACATTTGAAATTCATAATCTTCATTATCTAAGATGATTTTGCCCCTATCGTAATAATAATAATAATAATCAAAGTAAGATAAAAAATAATTAAGTATAAAAAAAAGTAAAAATAGTTCTTATAGAGCTAACATATCAACAGCGTAGCCATGTTCAAGGCCCTTTACAATACTATTATACTCCCCTGACAGACAGCAACACAGAACATATAGGATAAGACTGGCAGCCTGTTTGCCGCAATTACAATTTTCAGACATAGACAAAGATGTCTTGAAGGCCAGGTACTCATTCACACCTGAGTCGAGTGAGGTAAATAGGACAAAGTGTCTTACCTAAGGACATACTGTTGTGTCTAGCGGGATACGATCCCACCAAATCGGTGTTGATGAGTGAAGCTGCATGAGTTTTTCGTATTCGAACTGTGTTAACACTAGGCCTGATATTCAAAATACAAACTGTAAACCTTGCCAAGAATACAATAATATCTTTTTTAAAAGGTTAATTGCCATCTTGCAGCAGGCAGCGCACTATAAGGATTCATTGTGGTTTCACAATTCTGCATCCATTTCAGAATTTCTTAGCACTGCAAACAATAAAGAAAACGGATGCAGTGAATCTAATCTTTGTGCATACCTTATCATTAGTTTCCCTCAATGCGTCCTTGGTGACGGCTAATTCTTGACGTAACTTTTCAAGTTCTTGGTCCTTCTCACCGAGTAACTTTTCTTGTTCCGTAGCAATCTGGGTTCGTAGTTTAACCTGAAACATACGTAGGAATGAGAACGTTGTTGCACAGATGCCAATTTTTTAGGGACCGAAATTGTCCTCGGATGCACAGCCCAACCTGAATGTCCATCTTCCAAAATAAAAAATAAAATCCAAAACGGTGCGTAGCAATGAATAAAATATCAGTATAAGTAATATTGAAGTTGCTGTAACTTTTAAATACCTGTTATCAAGCATAAGAAATGAAAAGGAAGTGACTGTGACATACAGACATTTTTCACCCCAGATAAAATTAATGAAATTTTCAGTTGTCTTCCTAGGACTGCTCAAAAATTGTACTTGTTATAACTCCAATGACTTTTCATTAATTAAACTTGATATAACTCATTGACTTCTCAACAATTTACTTGATATAAGATATGATAAGATTATCATCTAAAATTAAAATTTGTCTTGGGTTAAATTGCAAAAAAATGTGACAAAAACTTTACATTGCAAATAAATGGCATACACAATATGTATTATCTGATAATGATGGAGATGGCGGTAGTTGTGGTAGCGTAAAATGTTGACAAAGATGAATTCATTCTCTACACCCCTTCCAAACCCCCCCTCCCCCCCCCCCAACCCCACACACACACACACCTGACTGCTGCAATAATGATGGTGATGGGTAGGGAATTTTGATGATGGTGATAAAGCTGACAGTATAAGTCTATCCCACTGGTTGGCAGCAACGTTATTATATCTCTTCATTATAAATTTAGACAAAACGTAAATCATCATAGCGACAAATAATTCCAGTAATCCCTTGAAAACCACACATAGCCTAGTGATTGGTATAGACATCACCATCGGACTTCCCATTGTTTTTATTGTGTTTGTTTTTTTGTTTTTTTTCTTTTACCTTGGCATGGTAAGACTTGATTTCATTCTGCAACTTTTTGATAATCTCATTGCCTTTCTTCAGTTCATCGTTCATGGCCTTTCCTTTCCCTTCCAAACCACTAATCTCTCTCTGGCGTTTTTCTAACTCATTTTCTACTTGTTTCTGAAATGAAATTTAAAAAATCACTCAAAATCATGATCCTGAAAACAACTGCCAAAAATATAAATAGGTCCTCTAAGTTTATAGACATCAATGCGCAGATAAAAAGTAGGAAAATTCTGGTCCCTGATCTTGATATGAACCATATATATAAAAAACATTAAAAAGAGCTTTATCAGAACATCTAACTAAAATGCTATTTCCACATCAGATAAAATAAATATCTTATGTCATCACAACTCTTTAATCATCATTGATCTAAATGAATATTCAAAATTGACTACCCGTCACACGGTCGCATCTTCTTTTCATAAACTTTAAGACAGTAGCCTCCATAAATAATACTGATAAAGTACCAGGCCTTTTTCAATGACTAATTTACTACTTTTGACTCTTTCAGTTTTATCATGAAGGTGTCATGAATAAGTCAATAACACTTATACATTGCCTGACTTTTACTATGCAGGAAAATAATGAGCTATGGTCCAATTTGAAAAACAAAATGGAATTTCTTTTTTATAATCAAAGAGTTAACATCAAGCCATCTTACCCTTTTGTCTTGCTCTGCTTCCAGCAGATCTTTGGAATTTTCCAACAACTCCACCTTGTCCTTCAACTCCTGTTCTAACACTGCAACTTTGGTCTTGAGCTGATTCATTGACTTCTCCTGCTCGTGTTTAATTGTATCCAGAGTTGAATTGTCTTTTCTCAGAGAGTACAGCTCTGATTTCACTCTGGAAAGTTCTTCTGTAATAGCCGACAATTTGGACTTGTATTCTTGACCAGAAACTTCCGATTTGTACTTTTTGTCCATCAGACCCTAAAGAAAAAATATTTAAATTCAGCATCCCTAGAAACATGAAAAAAGAGGATGAGAAATTCAAAGAAAATGTTATCTATCTTGGCTGAATGCTCTTTCATTTTAACAATTCCTCAATTCATGAGTAAGATTAATGTCGTGGAGCCAATGCTAAAATTAGAACATCATAATAACGATCACATAAATCAAATTCCAAGATAATCCCAATTTTTGCCTCATTGCTAAAGGATAAAAATAATTTGAAAGCAATGAGTTTGACTTATCATGGCGCACAAATATGCAAAAACATGATTCTAACCTTGTTGACAGTCTCCAGATCATTCACACGAGTTTCCAACTGCTTCATCATCTTGGAATGAGCCTGCTCCATTTCTCTTCTCTCTTTCTCAAATTGCATTTGAAGACTAGATTGAAACTAGAAAAGAAAACGATCGGTCTTGAAAAAGATTAAAGAAAAAAAAACACAACTCGACCCCAACAACAAATAAAAACACACCCCAAAACAAAAAGTCTAACAATTAAAAGTAAAAATGTAAAAGTCCTTCTTATATAGCGCACATATCCACAGCGTAGCCTTGCTGAAGGCACTTTATAATGACCAGTTTATTATTATTATACCACAGCAACACAGCACACATAGGACAAGACTGACAGCCTGTTAGCCGCAATTACAATTTTTGGATACAGACAATGCTATCTTAACGACCAGGTACTCATTCACACCTGAATTGAGTGAGGTAAATGGGACAAAGTGTCTTACCTAAGAACACACAATAAAAACAATGACCAGTAGCTATTGAGAAAATTTATGTCTAGCAGGATACGATCCCACCAAGTCACCCAGTCGACCAATGTCGGTGAGTGGAGCCGCTTCAGATTCTCATGTACGAACTGTGTTAACCACTAGGCCACTAACGCCCCCAATACGAAATAGCTAATGCTCAATTAAATTTATCATACTTGTCATCCAACACCTTGATCAGTGGATGAATTTATAAAGAAGGACTGAAGTACAAAGCATAGCCTAATGTGAGTGAATGCCTATCACTGACCTGTACGCTCCTCTCTTTCTCCAATGTCATGTCTTCTTTGTATTTAGAAGAGACATCAGTCAGTCTGGATGACCATTCTAACTTGAGTGATTCCAGTTCTGTCGTCTTTTGGGACAAAATCTGTGGAAGGTATACAAACAGAAAAATTAGCATTGGTACCTGAGAAGCCGGCAAGTTCATAAAAGGGAAAATCCTATCATTAGAGACAAGAAAGTAAAAAGAGTCAGGGAGAAACATAGTTAAACAAAAACAGGCGTGCAAGAACGGTCCCCATTCTACGCGATTATATAAAAACAAAATCATATAAATCAAAAAGACTACAAATAAAATGTAAATGTGGATATTTCAATAGCGCCAAAATTTAAGGACGTTCTCATTGACGCTTTACGGTATAACAATGGGATACAGAAAACAAAGATGAAATGTAAACAATTTTCAAATCAGCTATAGCTATAAAATAAAACGAAGTGAGTAAAACATTATTATATACAAATCTTAAAACAAAAATAAGGTATCGTGATGAATTGATTTAACATTTCACCTCTTGAGTTTGTTCCAGCTGACCAGATAAGTCCCTTGATGTGTGTTCATACTTTTGTTGAATAAGGCTGTTAGATTCCTGAAGTTTAAAGAGACATCCAATGCGTTTAAGTTTTTTTTTTCTCTCGTTAAAAAAGTTTTAAATTAGATTAATGAATGCTTTCTTTGATCAATATAAAGTTCAGTATTTTTAACAATTATATTCATGTTCAAGAGAAGCAACCCCCCCCCATAATAAAAAACAAAACAAAACAAACATATTTATACAAAATTTGCAAAATTAAAAGCCTTGTATCTAGTCTGGTTTCTCTAATCGGGACTTATGTAATCTGAATCCCTCTGTAATCCAAACAATTTTCTGGGAACAGATCTTGTTCTTATTATTTCTTAGTATTCCCTTATCTGGAAAATTTTGTAATCCAAACAAATTGCTGGGAACGGAGATGTTTGGATTAGGGAGACCAGACTGCATGTCATTTAATAAAAAAATATATTCCAAACAACGAATGTTATGTATTGCGTTATGTATACCCAGATAAAACGTACTGAGTTTTTGGGGTTTTTTCAAAATTCTATTTTAAGGATCTGACTTATATGAACCATCAATAAGAATCATACTGCATTAAAAAGCTTTGCATCATGAGGTCAACTGATTTCATATTTTCTATCGAATCTAATACAGATTTTGCTGCCCCAATATAATAAATCTTTTTCATGCAAGGCAATTCTTTCACCTGACTCCACTGTGTTTACAGAAATCTCACCTTGAGCTGCTTCAGGCAATCTGCCAAGTGAGCCTTGACGTCAGCATCAGAGGCTGGCATGAATTTCAGAGACAGATGGTTTAAATGTTTGAAAGGGTTTGTTTCAATAACATTTAATGTACATGTTGATTCTCCACTCAGAAGGCTATTCCCACTGCTCACGAAGTTGAGTATGAATCTGTCAATAAAACAGTGATACATGACACTTGACAATGAAAAAAGGTTTCTGTGTACTAACTATTCTTTCAATGAAATCAAAGACTTTTATTCAGGAAAACTGACAAAAGCATCAAAGGATCTTCAAATCTCAGTTGAGGCCGGCTTACTTTATTTCAAAATGAAGGGTTTTTATCTCTCATCACCTTTTCACATATGGAAAATGAACATTCAACAAATAAAATAAGGAACATTGGTCTTTGTGCTATATCTTTATCCCCCAGGAATTGGTATTTATATTTAAGTGCAAAACCATTTGCAGTTAAGAATTTGTCTGTAAATGTGCTGGTCCTTCCTAGCCCCTTTCAAATTTTCCATTGATGGAAATATGATGGGACCACATTGGTCAAGACAAAAATCACAAAGAGCATCAAGACTGACTCTTAAAGAAAGGAAAGATAGGTTTATGATCTACTGCAAACAAACGGTACTGAACAACAGAACGTTCAGTCCACTGTTAGCATTGCTGATGACAAAATCATAGAAAAAAAATCATCAAGCAAATAGGATTAAACGCGTTATCGGTAAGAATATAAATGACAATAAATAAGGGTTTAGTCAAAAAGCAATGACTCTTACTTGGGATGGTCCTTGTTTCCTTCTCTTATGCACATCTCTAGCAAATCTATTAATTTCTGTGGAAAGGCGCCAAAGTCAACCAATAGCCCTTGCTGGGATTTCAAACTGAAAGAACATAGAAGGCGACAAAATAAATTTCGATTTTAATTATTTTGAGTAAATTTTGTGTTATTACTACGTACTGATTCAACGAATTGCTCAGATGTTCTTTTTTTTCACAATTGCTAAATTAGTGATTTAAAAAAATCAAGACATGAAATTTGGATCTTTCACAATAGAATGCCTGACATCCATTACATCTTAAGAAATAAAATGACAAAATTTCCAAATACCAAGCATGATGGAATTGAACTAAAAAAGGAAATGATTAAAAAACAAAACAAAATGGTGGTATTGAACAGTTTAAAATCTATAACATAGATATTATAATCATGTAAAATAAAACATATTTCTTACCCCACCATTACTCATAAATGTGCCTGCTTATCTGTCTCAAAGAACATAGGAAGCAGTACACCATCATCTATTTGAATGCACCCACCTAAGAGAATTAAAACAACAAATGCTACCGCCATATCCCACCATCAACATAGTACATAGCTTATACTCTCGCCACAACAACTAAAAAAATCAACAAAATTTCCTAATCTGGCATTGGGTGCCGAAAAAGGAAAATGTCCAGCAGTTGGGGATCAGTAAAGAAAGAAAGAAGAAGAACTGGTTCTCCACAAAAAATTTAATTTGAACAAGGACTGATCAATCTATCCCAATTAATTCTAGATTTAAAAAATAAGTATCTCTTCTTTAGCTAAAAGAATATGAAGAGAAAAGGAAAAAATCCTGGAACAATGCAGTTCATACTTTATATGAGAGCAGTAGACAGATTATATGCATAATAATTATTGTATCATTAAATGATTGCATATATGTACGATTGATTTCATAACATGTGTATGCCATTGTAAAATGAATTTCCACTTGTGGATGAAATAAAGGAATTGTACTTATTTTTATCTTATTTTATTTATTTATTGATCTAAGAAAAGGGACAAGTGTGATTCTCCTGAACAACAATTGAATTGAGCATTGCAGTCAGTATACACCAAAGATAGGATCAAACTAATTCCATCAAAGATAAGTAATAAAATGGTCTATGTTTTATAATTCAGAGCACGTCCCTTTCATTTAGTCCTCAACAAAATCAAGGATCCAACCATCTTATTAATTGGTAGTGTCTTTGGTATTACTAATATTTTATACCTTTGAAAATCTTCCTCTGCCAGGTGAAGGGTGTACAAGAAGAACAGGTCTTGTTCGTCTGTCAGTTTCACCACAAGTTCCTGATAAAGGATAAAACAACAAAAACCAATTAAAATTAACAAATCTGTTGAATCATTTTATGGCTAGAAGACAAATTATGAAAATATGTAATGGATTAAAATCAATATTATACACAAGACTGTCATTTTGTAACGAAACGCTTATAACTTTCATGTCCATCAGAGTCCTGTAAATGAATTGAATATATATATGTAGCAATGCAAGAATAACATATATGAGAACTAAACAGGATTTAAAATATGTTATAAAAAGAATTTGAGACACATATCACATTTACCTTTCTAGATTCATGTTTGTTGGTCTGAATGCCCATCTGAAGTTTTACGAAGGATTTCCTGTTACAAAGAAAAAGAGAGAGAGAGTGTGAATGCAACTCATTAAAAATGTTATTAATGAATCTTTATGTATATATATATATGATAATGTGTATTCATGAGTGTCAGTGTATGATTTAATTTGACAAGACTTTAAACTTCATTTCAGTCTTGTATATATATATTGTATTTTTATCACAAATTTAGTACACCTCTAATTAGGCTAGATCTTTTACTTCATGGAATATTGAGCTGCTGAAAATAAAAAATAACAAGATTGATATACCTATATATAATTTCAGTCTATGAATGAATTTGCTTGAAAAATAACAGTATTATAACAGTCCCATTTCAATACATTATCAGGTAAAAAACATCATGAAATTAGAATCACTCATAAAATATCTTGATGGATCTAGATCTAGATGAGAAGGAAGTGTGGATCCTGGCTTTCATTCTATTATCGGAGTGGTTATCGCATACTGGACTAAGGTAGATAGGCATAAAAACTCATTTTTAATCTAGCAGTCTGTAATCAAGATTTAGATTTTAAGTTTACCTCAATAATGATCAATGTGTGCACAGTTGCCTTTGTGTCACATCAACGAACCAAAGTGATTATATAATATATTTCAGAGTGGTTCGCACTATAGTGTGAATAACCAGACCCCTGGAGTTATAATTCAGATAATTTGCACATGTTTTTCACACATTTCTTTATGCTAAAGAATGATAATAGTAAAAGTCTGAATAACCATGTATAGTTATTTGTTCAATAGTCCCAATTTAACTGCAGCCTTCAAATATTTATATAGATATATTTGTTTTGTATTGAATTTTACCTCTATATATGTCCATTACTTTGGTGATATCAGGGTTATCCTAGACTGCCTTATAAACATCCAAATGTTCTTTTACATGCGTATACTACATATACATATGGGACCTCCGATATTATAGTCCGTCTCAGATAGGACTTGGCACTCTATTATATCCTATCAACTTTAGGATATAAGGGGGCAGAAGGAAACCAAAAAAAAATTTGGATTTCAAATTCCAAGCCAGCACAGGTTTGAACCAGGGGCCTTTGGCATGGTAGTCGAGAACCTTTTAAAACCACTGAGCCATCCGCTCCCCATATATATATATATATATAGATCTATATATATATAATAGGCCTTCTAAAATAATATTCAACATAGACAAAATATAACAGTTTTAGAGACAAATTGGTTTTTAAGAAAATAGCTTACCTTTCATCTCTCTCAGATAACTTAAATAAAATTGGTACTAGCTTGCAAAACAACTGTTCCATCATTTAATCTCTGTTTTTAAAGCTTTTTGTAGATTATTCCTGAAGCAGGCAATGGAAATTTCAGGGAGGCAAAAGTACACAACAACTAGATCTAGATCTAGATCTAGATCTAGATTCTAGAATCTAGATTAGATAAATATTCACTTAATCGCACTTTTTGAAGTTTTGTGATGCACATAAAAATTCAAACTTCTTTTTGGTCACACAAAATGCGCACAGCACAAATCAAGAACAATAATCACTTGTGATAAAGGGTTCAAATCTTAATTTGTTTTGCTTAGAGATTAACTCCTCCCTTTTTATAGAGAGATTCTGGGTCTACTTTCATCAAAGTTTCAAGCAACTAGATTTCTAGATTTAGAGGCGTAAATCTATTCAACATATTTCTAACATTGTTTGAAAACCGAAAAACAAATGGAAGTGGAACTGTCTGGTTTCCCCACAATGTAAACATGTTTCCTTTTCAGGAATAACAATCTGTAGCAGACCTTAACAATCGTTGCGACTTGAAACAAGTTGTTTGGTATTTGAGTAACCCGCTTCCGGGGTAAGAAAACTAAAAAGTTGGATGAAAATCATGTCTGAGCACGCCCCTTCCCGTGCATTAAAATTTTTTTTTAATTGTCTTATCGAGCATACCGCTCCATAGCAAAATACATGTTGCTCGTTCCTATTAATGTTGTCGTTTTTATTGTTACTCTCACATCTGTCGTTGCAAGAATCTCGGCGTTTTGAAGGCTCAGATATGATTAAAGTAATATAGAAAAACAATGAAAATAGTGAATAATAAATGCAACATTTATGCCAGAAAAACCGTGTGCTTTCTGAGAAAGATAATACAATTTTATTTAATCCAATTCAAATGAATTCTTTATAAAAAAGCGAACTGAAAACATATAGATTAATAAACACAAGTACGATTATGTTTCCTCTAACAAACTTCAATTATTTCAAATGATTTGGCCTAAGATACTTCTTGAATTTGATGTGTATATTTTATTTAATATACTTAGTGTCCGGTGGAAAGATCGAGTCACAACCCAAGATCCTTGACCAAGTAAACTCTACGAGCATATAATCCATGCTCATTAAGGCACAGCTCTGATAGGTTGGACACAGCATCCGCACGTAGGAGCACCGGATGCCGAGACATCAACTGCATGGTGAATTAGTAACTGGCAAGCACAAGCGAGGCCTGGGGGGGGGGGGGGGGGGGGGGGGGGGG
>JASKDV010183737.1:0-12260 GCA_032466395.1 Aegires albopunctatus
TAAAGGTCATGGGCTATGTCTGTGCAAAGTTTTGGTTTCCTTTGCATCGCTTTTTCTCTTAAAGAAATGTTTCTGTTTGTGCACACACTGCACAACTTATTCAGTACGCCCATATGTTGTTGCAAGGCATGCTCCATTGTTTTAATTTCACTTTATCATTAACACTACAGTGTGACAAAATAGTACACATTACAAGGCAATTATCTGTGGGAATAAAAAGAATAAGCACACAATAATGTAATAATGCAAAACAACGATATGAGGCTCAGTGGAAAAAATTTCACCACGCAACACTCCACTATATGTACTTTAATAACTCCTCAAATTGAAACCGATCGATGGTCAAATAACGAGTAATGAATATTTAACTTTAATCACTTGATGAATGCAACACAGGAAAAATAGACGTACACTAATTGATGAATAGTTCAAACACGAATAAACGTATGAAAATAAGATTTTCACAGATGACAAAGAGAAGAGTAAAGCAAGCATCTCCTTCAGTGGCGTATTCTCAAATGATATAGTTATCATGTTACAAGCCTTTGAAAACATAAGATTTATCGAAATTTATGGATCTCCCATCCCACAACAGCGTGCACCGATTACCCTGTCTGTCCCGACGCGCTACTCACACACGATTTAGAGGGAAATTCTCCGCCGTGAAGCACCTAACTTATTTTCCTAAACTTAAACTATGCTTACGGAGTTCAGCTATCCCAGAGTGCCAGTGCCATGCATTTGCAAAGTAGGTTATTCCGACCAAACGGGTGAATGTTAATTTTAACGAACAGCCATTTGTCAACAAAGAAGTAAATTATACTACAAATCTTGATTTCAACGAATGACTATCTCAGTGAAGATGACAAAATGGTGGTCATCGAACGGTTGAATGCTAGTTTAGATCTGAAGTCAATTACTGCTTTACTTTCGCTATCAGATAAAATTCATCACTTAATTATATAGATATTTTAATCTTCTTTTATAGACTTCTTTTAGTAGACTTGTTGTTGTGTTCAGCTCCTCAACGAATGTCAATGTTTGTCCTTCTCTCTGTATAGCTACTCTAAGCAGTCTTCGATAGAACCACATTTCAGCAGCATTTGATTTATATTCATCCTTCATATTTTAGGTTCCATACTTCACTTCCGTAAAGTAGAACTGGCTCCATTAGTACTTTGAGTACTAGTACCAATGCTTATGAAAAAACACTTAAAGTACTTTGCAATTTTGCTTGCAATAATTAAACAAACACAATGTTAGAATGCCTATTGGCGTCACTAGCCTCTCCTGACACAAACACAAAACACACACCAAGTGTCCAGACAAAAATGGGCCACGTGCCTGTGAGGTGAATGGATTACTTGGGCAACTTTTGGTCAGAATTGAAATAGAAACATTAAATTAAGATAATTTATAGATGTATCTATTGCTAATGAGATTCTCACATTAGATAAAAAGAATTCATCACACAAGTTATCTTTGGATATCAAGAATTTATTACACAAGGGTAGTGTTCATTTTTGCCAATTACTCATATGGATCAAATGACTCATCCATTCTAAAACCAATGGGCCATGACCATAGTGTCTTTGTGTAGATTGGACAACCGCTATTTTGCACTTTGGCTGTTTGATATATTATAACACTAAAATCTACCTAAACACTTCTCTCTGCTTTGTCATGTTTGCTGTTGCTGTAATGTTTTGTCCCCCTTTGTCATTAATTTGATGAGACATCTGACACAATGTACAAAGTTGCAATGGGTCAATATGTTCCTGTGTGCACCAATTGGAGCAGGGCGCGTATCAAAAATGAACCCAGCAAGGGAAATAAAGAAGTGATAACGAGCGATTATTGCTTGTCTATTTCCTGCACGGAATAAATTCTATATATCCAACGATAGCGAGTATCATATATTTTTTATCCCTTGGCCTTGGAAAGGTGTTTTGCACTATTGGGGCTCATGTCTAAATTGAAGGTCTATGTTTTTACTTCAGATTTTGACACAATATCATGACGGAGCAAAACAAGCACTAAATCTATCTGGATTATCTAAATTATCCTGAAATTGATTTAACCTGAGTTCAATTTGGAGCTGAGATGAATGAAAGACGTCTTGACTATTAATAACTTATGATTGGTTGGGGCAAGAACTTCTGTGCGTCATTTTAGAGTTAGATTGAGTCTGCTTAAGCATGATCGGCTAGATTTAATGTGTTTTGACTTTCACTTTCAATGTTCTGTGCATTACGTGTAGATCTTAAATATGGATCTAGATCTTGTTACATTAAATTATCTTTTTGTGATGACAGATCTAGAATTTATATCTAGATCTTGATTATTTCATGGTGGGGCCTTCGAGTCGTAAATAAAATGTAGAATTTGTCTACAACAATTGCATAATGAATCTCAGTCATTAAAGTTTTAGAGATCTAATGTCAGTAATGTTATAGACTCATTGAGAGATTTGTATTAATTTAAGGAAGGCCTCTTCTTTGTCAAGTGCCTTGCGGACCTGTCATGTGGTTTGAGCTTGATCTCGCGAAGTGATATGAAGTTGTACTGACAAAATTTGAAAACGAGGCTCAAAAAGCTCTATTTCACATGTGAAGTGAAATAAAGAATTTCTTAATAGGAAAAAAGGAGCATTCTCTCATAGAAAAAGAACTTAGAAATTAAATTATGAAAAGGAACAGAAATTAAATGTGAAATTGAAAAATCCTTTCTTTCTTAGGCATGGGTGCCACTTTGCTGGGTTCAAGCGGAAAATAGGGGTGGGGATTTGCGCACAGAATGATTTCTAGGTTGGGCTCCAGGCAGGACGCTGATTTCTCTTCTTTTATGCAGTGGGTCCCATTTTAGATCTTTCATAATGTCTGTTACGCTGATTTATTTAGTATATAGTCATTCTTAGCCAATCGTACTGCTTTGCATTTAATTTAGGCTCGTTATTTCAGGCTGAGTAGAAATAGTATTTCTATTGGGTATTATTGCATTGTTAGACCTGAGACTATTATTATGAATGAGTAGATCAGCAAACACTTTGTAAATGGTAAAGTTTTCTATCTGTTTTTACATCAACGCGTCAAACATATGATTTTGTTTGTAAAAGTATGATAAGATTGGCCTCAGTTTAGACGAAAATATGAAAATGAAATTTGGATGAGGGAAAAGTCTGATAAAGTATCGCTCCATAGTTTGCAAGGTCTTACCCCAGTTAATCAAACTTTAATTTGGGTGTAGCCTACTAGTATGTTTTCTTTTGATCATGAGTACATGTTCTAATTATGTGATTCATTGACTCTCATTGAGTGATTATTATCATTATCTTTTTTAATCGTAGGAATCTATATTCTATGTTACTTGGCAATGTCTAAAACAAATTTCTTGTATCAAAGTTCATCCCATCCTATCATGTCTTTTAAACAGTTTTTTAGATAACTTTAGAAATCATGGTTTGAAAATTATTCGTCATCTTCTGTGTTGAACTTTTTTGAAATTATTGTTTTTAGATTCTCCACAAATATTCGGTCTGGGATGTTTATGATAATTAACAATTAAATGATGATGGTTACCAACTTTTGCTGTCTTTTTTAAATTAGAAGCTTTTTTATTGAAAATCTCTCCTTATTTGACAAATTTTGAAGTAAAAGACTATCAATATTTCCATAAATAAGTAATCATTTCACCCTTAGGTCTCTACTGTTTCATGAATGTGCTTCTGGCTGTAGTCTACAATCAGTTCAGAGGTTACTTTCAGGTATGTCCATAATAGTTGTCGGATAGAAGAAATAATCCAATTTTCTTTCATTCATTATTCTAAATTTCCTTTGTTGTATTGGTTTTATAATAAGTCTGGATGAAAAATTGTCTTGGCCATTTGAGATTTTATTATACTTTTAAAGAAAGAAACAAGTCTTAAGTAACTATAGGGGGTGAGCAGATACCTCATTGGATAGAGCACTTGCCAATCCTTACCAAGCTAAAGGTCTCTGGGTCAAATCCTTGTGCTTGAATTTGAAATTCAATTTTTTGGGTTCCTTCAACTCCCTATCCTTTAGTTGCTAGGATAAAATAAATATTACATAATGCACAATTTCTCATTATGCTTTAATTACAACTTACTTTGATTTTACCCCTTACTTTGATATTGTATTAAGAATTAGGGGTTAAAGAGATATTAATTCTTTTAATGGTTCTATTATCATCTTCTGTTGTAAGATTTTCATATGTGCATTTTATCTCTAACTGAAACACACAAGATTCTTTATGGCACATAACTGGTGGAATGTTTGAGCTTCAAAACCGTGACAAACAACTAAAAGGCCATTCAATGCAATTGTTTAAAAGAAGAAGCAGACTTGACATTCGCATACTGGTTGTTGTTGTATTCCATCAGTTTGACCTTTAGATGCATAAAATGCATATTCAATAAACCGTCAGATCATCAGTTTCTAAGCCCATATTTTTTATGGTGACAGATGCTATCAGTTTAGTGGTTGTAGACTTCGTGTAGATATTAACTGTTTGTACAACTGCTCAAAATTAAGTTCTTGAAATGACAGTCTTCACCAAATAAACTAATTTCATCCATATTTCTCTAAATGGATAGCATTTGCTGAAATTTACCCAAACAGAAAGCCAAACAAAAGGCTAAGCAAAAAAAAAGAGCAACCAGTAAAATCAAATTTTGTGGTGCTGTGCAAAGTCTTTCATCTCACATTTGGCAGGAGAGTGGTTTAAAGCCTTGGGGTGGTATTTTTTAGATTAAAATTTTTTTTAGAGTATTTTTCTAAAGAGAGGAGAAAGGATTGGGGGTATCTAGTCTGTTTTAACCCCATCTGAACAAACTCATAAATAAAGATTTTTTTCCCCGCACAAAATGAAATTTCAAGCTCCAAACATAAGACTTAAAACTTTGAGCAAATGATTTATTTTCCTAGAGTATACTAGACCTAAATTCTGAAACTCCCTCCTCATCAGCAAAATTCTAAATCCCAAAATTGTCTTACAAATTCTTTTCTTAAGAGGATTTCCCTAGCAAATTCTTTCAAAACTAATTTTTTCATTATATTGCCTCATAGCTTCTTTGAAGTATAATCATTATGTTTCATATATGTAGTTAAGCTAAAAAATGTTTTGCTCAAAGCGCAGAACCCCTTTCTTTTTCTCTTTTTCATAATTTTACATGAATGATTTGTTGGCCTTCATTCTGAATAAATTTTAATTTCAATTTCAATGAAGGATTTGTTGTCTTTACCTATGTTTGATATGCAATTTTACAGACATCTATGCAGAGTAGCTTACTTCGGAGACGTTTAGGTGTTAGAGCATCTTTTGAAATTCTTAGACGACAATCATCTGGCAGTGTGTTCCACAGTATCAATATGCTTGGTTTTGTTGCGTAAGTGATAGATCAGCTGTTACAAGACATACATTCATACGAAGTGAATTTGTCCTGATGAACCTTAAATCTTATTTTTAATCTGCATTACAAATTATAGTCATTCTCCAAATGCTGAAAATAATTTTGTTTTACATTTAGCTTTAATCATTCTTTTTGCATTTAATAGTTTTAATTTTGATTTTTAATTGTCTTTTTTTAATTAATTGTGATCTCATATTTTAAGAAAATTTATATTGAAGAGCAATTTATAGTAGCATTCAAATTAATCTTTATGTAAATTCATGCATGGCTCCATTGAACTATTGTAATTGTCAAGAAATTATTTCACATTTCAGGATTGGTGTCGGAGGCCATACAATCAAACTGGTTGTTGAAAGGACATTTTTACCACAACACATCAAAAGTGCTTTATACCAGGTATGTCATCTATTTATGTTTTTGAAAATCTTTGATTTAATGTCCATCTGATGTAAAGAGTTTTGACAGGATAATGTGAAGGGAATTTCCTCTTTATGTTTTCAAGGGACCTTAACCTCTAGGCGCTTTACAATGACTTTTTCACATAGAACGCCAGCAGCCTGTTAGGCGCAAATACAATTTTTAGACATGGACAGCCCTGTCTTGACGGCCAGATACTCATTCACACCTGAGTCGAGTGAAGTAGAAGGGACAAAGTGTCTTATTTAAGGACACACTGCCAATGACCAGAAGTTATTGAGAAAATTTTGTGTATCTATAGTTTAATATGTATTGTAGGCCTATATGGAACAATTCCTTCACTGAAAAAAATGTTTGGTTTTCTATTTTAGGCCTTAGATGGAAATGAGACCAGATTATACACAGCCAGTGAATTTCAACATTTATTTTATTGTCTTGATAATGAAACTGTCAGAAGACAGGTATGTGATTTAAATTAAATAATTAAGGGTGAATTCTGTCATAATCGCTGTACATTTCATATTGTTGCAAATTTGAATTTGATATTTGTCTTGAAGGGATAATTTTATTTATATATTTTATATTAACTCATTAAAAAAATATAATTATAATTTAGAGGTTGTTGTGTGCACTTTGTGATATATATTATGGACATCTTTGTAGTTAATATGCATGAAAAGAAAGTTTCTCTCTGTTGACAAAAGGGGTTATTCACATTCACAAGAAACTTTTTTACTTATGAAACTTACACATGCAAAAATTATCTTAGTTAGAACTCCAGGTGTGAATGTTGACACAAGCGTAATTGCTGACAAGGTTTGTTTTTGGTTGTCATACAGATCAGATCGATATTTGGAATGTCAATTGAATTAGAACAACCAGATCTACTTCTGGAAATGATTAATATAGTCCTCTAAGACAGTCTTCTATCTTCTTATGGAAAAAGAATATGTTATTTTATATTATGACATGATGTCTTTTCAGTGCTTTTATTATTGTAATAATTGTTAATTAATGCTGTGATTAATTTTTGCAATTCATAGTTTTATTGTTATGTACTCGAGCATCGGTTCAGATGGGTCACTGGAGCATTTGGTTGTGTTGATTTTAACAGTCGGTTTAGGAGCTGTTTTTTTTGGTGTGTCGTGACCTCTTAAAAAGTAGTAACCTGGAACTCATTCCCTTTGTGTGAGCTTTCTCACCATGGTAGTCTTTAGTTAGGTCAAGTTCTCGGTCATGTTCACATCTATATGTAATTCCTGATGCCTCAAAGGATATACTTATATCTTCATAGAATCGGGTAAATTTTTAAAAAGATGTTTTAATTCGAGGACTAATTTTTCTCTCATTACCTTACTTCTTGCACCTATATTTATCCTGTTTTCACAAGAAAGGTACGTTGAATATTGAATTACCAAAATTATACCTCTACAAGCAGAATGATTATAAAGTGGTATGTATATCCAAGTTTTCAAGATGACATACACATATTAATCATGGTTTTCAAGTAGAAGCCAATCTAGATATTGCAAGAGCCATACATTACATTGATTTATTTGTAAAGAACAGATCGTCTGTGAACCTGTAAAATATATGGCTATATATACGTATCCCAAACTGATTTTTCACTTAACAGATATCAATGAAAAATATCATTATCAGAATTAGAAAAACCATGAAAAACAAAATTTATTCATCAAAATCGATCAACAAACAAGATGTGCATTTTCAACGTTTCATGAGTCTGAATTTTTTATCTGTTTTTTGCAAAGATGGAAAAAGTGTTTAATGATGAAATTAAAAGAAATGGAATGATTGAAAAAATATAATAAGCATATATTCCATGACTTTAATCAGAAGGCTTTGGGAATTCCACAGGAAAACATTGTACATCATTTCTCCATCTCACAATGTTTTGTGTAATCCTCTTTAATTCAGCCCATGACCACTCAACATCTTTGGCCTCTCTTCAACAGATCTCCATGTCTTTCTAGATCTTCCCACTCTTCTTTTACAGTCAAGAGATTCTTTGGTTATATTTCCTTGGGGCTTTCTTAAGCTTTGGCCGATCCATCTCCACTTTCTTTGGGCGATCTCTTGGTTGATCGGCTTTTGTTTTGTTTCTCTCCAAAGGTTTTGGTTGGAAATCCTTTCTGGTCAGTGAATTTTGAGGATATATTGGAGGCATTTATTTATAAACTTTAATTGTTTTGTGGTGTTTCTATGTTTCTACTATAACTTTGTCCATTGTAGTACTCCCCAAATTAATTAACTAAACAATGACCTGAGTAATCACTAAAAACTCATCCCTTTCAAACCTTTTCTTTCTTCGTATGATTGACATTGTCATGGAAGCAATATGCAAAAATGGCCAATACAAAGCAAAATAAAGGGGTCACTCAGGTCAAGACTTGATGTAAGTTCCTTAGAATGGATTCTTTTGTCCAAATTCAATAAAAACTGCCATTGGTATCAAAGTCATTCATCTTAGGAAGTTTCAATCACTTACAACAAAGACCAGAAACTAGATCTAGTATTATTTCATTATGATTCAATGTAGACCTAACCGAGTATCAAGTGGTGAGTAACAAAAAGGTGGATTTCTGCTGCTACCTTTCTTTTCAGAATCCATCAATCTGCTGGTGTGAGAATTTGATGGGGAGAAAACTTCAGAAAGCAATCACTCATCGTTACTTCGTCTACTTTGGTATCTTCATGGTTATTGCAAATCTTTGCATTATAACAGTAAGGGACATTGCATGTCTTATCCAAATGAATTTATGCATTAAAAAAAAATAATAATTCGCATTTGTTTCCCTTATTTATGTGACAGCAATTTTAATTGTACAGTCAGGTCTCCTTAGGTGGACACATCCGTTCCTGACTATTTGTCCGGATTATAGACCTTCATGTAATACTAAATCTAGAAAATAATGGATTATTTTGTATCGCCTTCTATTATGTCAATGGGATTATGATTATTGGCTTCAGAGTTTTGAACACAGAAAATAAAATAATTGTTTTCTAACCATTTAAGTGATATCTTTCTGTGAATCATTTTACGTGTAGCAAGGTTTTAAAGGAGGGTGCTGAGTGATGGCAACTGCTCTACTGTGGTATTATACAGCATTTCATTTCAGTTATTTTTCTCTCTTTCATTTTTCAGATCCAGATGTCTTTCAAGTATGAAAGTTCTTATAGAAATGACTACAATCTTTTACTAGTGAGAGAGAATATTTTAGATTTTTTGAGTCTTTAATTTGTTTAGAAAATTAAATTAAACGGTTTGACTTCAAAGTGAGTAGAAACCATCTTATGGCATTTAATGAAAAAACATGATTTGCTACTCAAAAACCAATCAAGTTATCAATGAGTTATTGAGGGGTGCAAAAATGAGTTCTCTTTGTAATAAGTAGGTTATCTAGATCGGGGTAAGCAACTTATTTCTAAAATTCAAAATTTCACAATTTGTTTCCTGGATTTCGATGTCATTTCTTTAACTCTTCTTCTTTGCATACCTCCCCATAATTTTTGCACAATTTATACATCTATACATGAAGTTATTTCGATATTCAATATTTTGTGTATCAATTCAGTATCAGAATTAGCATTGATGTTTAATAATTTATGCGTGATTGCCATTTGCGTTAAATAGGGCTGAAAAGAATAAGAAACATGGTCCTCGCCAATTTCAAGAAATTTTGACAAAAGAATATGCATTTGCAGAAAATAATAATCAAGCTCTTTGTGCATTCTGTTGTGAAAGTGTTATGTGCAATGTGCGCTGGCTTAATCAAAGTATATTTTTCAATGAGATTTGTCTTTTTTATCAACGCTATTAAGGTGTATGAAAAATGGAAATCTTTTTCCTGAATTTTATGATGAAAGCTGGTTGTTTAATTTGATGTATCTGACTGATTGAAAGACGATTTATATATGACCAAATTTGATACTACAGGACAAGTGACATGAACATCAAAGCTTCAAATGCTATCCTATTCTTAAAATCATTAAGATCTATTTGAGGTGAATACCGGGACTTCATTGTGGAATTTGATAAATGATATCAAGACTTCCCCATTCATTGATCCTTATAATTATGCATACCCCATTAAGCCTGGCATTCTTAATTTGACAACTCCTCAATTGGATAATTATTGATGATTTTGAAATGTAAGAGGTCTTCAGAAGGCTTTGGAAATTCCACTGGAAAACATTGTACATCATTTCTCCATCTCACAATGTTCTATGCAATCCCATTAATATTATCAACTTATTTTTTAAAATTCAAAAACGATTATTTTACGTCTTCATTGTGCTTTACAAAAGTAAAGTTTTGGGAAATCCGATAAACTTTAACAGAACTCCCATTAATGATAAAAAATGAAAAGACAAACCCTTTTTAAAAACAGTCATTCTTTTAAATGTGGTTTACATAATTACAGCCTACTTTTTATATTATAATAGAAAAGAGTCACCTTTACCTATATGTTGTTAGCATGCTGAATGAATGATTTTAAACCTTAGTGGGCACGCAGAGAGCAAAAGGTTGCCGATCCCTGATCTAGATCTTGATTTAAAAATCAAAATGACAAGATACAGATCTAGATTTAGATTATACCCTATGTTCGACCAAAGTGTAAAAGGCATACTTTGCCCAAGCCTTCTCAAAACAGCCATGATCTTTCGACCAGAGCGGGATAAACTGTAATCGACTAAATTTGGCCGAACCGGGAAAAGGCGAGATTTCAAGCATCTTCCAACGATGAATGACCGTTTTTTCACGGTTTGGTCGTTCTGAGTTGATGGCGACTTGCAATTCGTTACGGTTTGGCCGTTATATGGGCGAGGGATTAATAGACTACATGTACTTATATTATTGATTGCTTGTTTTCAACGTACCCTAAGAACATTAAATCAATTTAACTAAAATTGGCAATCTTTTATCTGTCATTAAATCTGGCTTAAAACAAAACAAGACCAGTAAGTGTAAAGCATTTCTCTTTAGGACATTTAGAAACGCTTTGCTGTGTCTACTTATTTCACTTTTTACGAATTTCCATCTTATGTTAAAGTTTGGTCTAATAACTATTTTGAAGATTTAATTTATTTGAATAGGCCTGCTTGAGACTCTTGAGATTGACTACAATAAATAATAGAATTAGTACTCTAGTTAACCCATACATTATGCTGGCCGATTAAACACAATATAGCCTTGTTTGTGACCAGGTGCTGAGCATCGTATCCCTAGAATAAGAATATTGCTGTTATATTTAATTGTCATCTTCTTCTCTGCTACATGTTTTGTTTCTTCTCACTAAGACATCGTTAGCACATCACTACACAATACCTTATTTTACTCTCTTGATCACAGAATTCAGTATATTAATATTATTAATATATATATTATTAATATTATTAATTATTAACTCCCATAAGATATATCTCTACAATTCCGAAGGGGGGTACTCGGTAACTTAGAAACTCCTCTGTTCCCCTAAAAGTAAATGAGCTAAAAAAAATTGAAAAAAAGAAAAAAAAGTAAATGAGCTAAGAGACAAGGGAACCAGTGTTTAACAAAATTATCCCTAAACTAGCCTGAAGAAGATTGATGTTTCGGTATTTTGGCGGCAAATTCCTCTCACAAAGAACAATCCCAATTGGTACAGAAGTATCAACTTCAAGAAGTGTGAATCAGGATATGTTATCATGACTTTCAATTCTAAACTTTCCTTCTCAATAAGTTGGGTGTATAAATACTGGAGCAACAGAGAAAGTGAGTGGTCACCTTGTTCACGCCAATTTTGGCAATGTAACCAACCTTGAATTGGTATTATCTATCAATCGTAACTGGCTTTGGATTTATAACTAATTCAGTGCATACTGTAAAGTCATAACACAGGTTAACGCGCAACTGTTCTGAGGTCATGAACTTGCAAATTGCACATTCAGGGCGAGGGAAGAATGGCATGCCAAAGAACGCAGGGGTCAAAAGTCAGTTCAGCGATTTGGCCATACAGTAATAATCCATTTTTATTTTCATCAAATTTAAGCTTCATTATCTTAATAGCACAGTGGTGAAAAATCTTCAGATTTCAAATACATTACCAGCAACCCATTTTCTACTATTCACTTCTATTGAAAAACAAATAAAAATGTTATTGTTTCTATTATAGTATAGCATTTTTTCTAAGTGAACCTTAGTGCTTGTTTCTGAATAACTAACAACCAAAGGGGAGCGGATAGCTCAGTGGTTAAAGGTGCTCGACTACCATGCCATAGGACCCTGGTTCAAACCCATGCAGGCGTGAATTTGAAATCCAAAATTTTTTTTTGGTTTCCTTCTGCCCCCTTATCCTTAAGTTGCTAGGATATAGAGTGCCAAGTCCTATCGGAGACGGACTATAATATC
>JASKDV010183748.1:0-12260 GCA_032466395.1 Aegires albopunctatus
TGATACGGACTGATCAGTTGTCTGGGACAAGAAAACTTCAACAACCCCCCCATCATGATGCCAGAAACATATATTAATATTAATAACAAGTCAGCCTTTTAATACTATAACTAGGACCCCAATAAATATCAGCCTCATAGTAGCATGGTAGAAGTAGAAGTAACAAATAGTTACTTTTTATTCATTTATTTTTAATTGAATAACCAAATATTAAAATCACACACACACACACTATGCATGCATGAATCAGCTGAATGGAAAAAAGAGAAACAAGTAAACACAATTATAAAGAACAAAAATAATGTTTTGATATTTCATGTAAAATTTATTAATAACTTTGTGTTATATACATGTCTATCAATTAAATGAAATGAACAAAAATTGATTACCATAAAATCAGATTACTTGTCTTTGATACACATGTAAAATAATATTTAAAAAAAAAAAAAAAAGAGCTATATTGCCCCATCAACTATACATTATGATATACTATTTTCAGAATAAAAGTGCAGAATAAACTACAATAAAACCCCGATATACTGCCAAGATCCATTCCAATGAAAAGCTGGTGGTAGAGCAAATTTGCCGTTATATCAGGGGAAACCCAACCCCTCTCGTTAGACTTGGCAGATGGCGGTAGGCAGCATATCGAGAAAAAGGTAGACTTTATACTTTATAAAAGTATAGTGGAATATTTGTACCAAGGCCAAAGGTTGGCAGTAGTCGGGGTTGATGGTAAATTGGGAGGGCAGTGCATCAGGGTTTCACTGCAATTGCACTTTCTGTTGTGACAACCATGACAACTTAGGGAAAGTCAGCAATAGGATGATCAATGTTAAGACTTCAAATTTTATAAGCAAGGCATGGGCAACTTATGTTGTAATGTCAGGTAAAATCAAACTTGATCATCATAAAAAAAATTATTTTAGGGTTTGTATCTCTTCATCAAGAGCAGCCTTACAGATTTTACACTTGATTATATCATTTGAATAAATTCTCAACTCCCTGAGCAGCAGACAGAAGAGCAGTTATCAGCCATTTCCTGATAGCATGTGGACAAAAGGTGCTGCCTATACAGGGTACTCTTTTTACATTTTAGAGCAGTCAGGAAAACGTCAAAAGTGATCTTCCCAGTGACTTGAATTTGGATCAAGAGCCAATGGGATTCAAAGTCACAACCTTTCAGTTATAATTCGACCACTATAATTACTCAACCTTAGCACCACATTATGAAGGCAACATAAGTGTATTCCATCATATGATTCATTAAACCAATCATGAATAATTTTTCAGTAAGGGGAAGACAAAAGGATAAAAGGATTTTAAACATTAATATTAATAACAAACAGATTTAAGTTTAATCCCCAGTGAAACCTTTCTGTTTGGCTATGCCTGCTTTAAAGTTAAATTAAAGCATGTATTAAAGAGCAATCTTGCCATCAGATGAAATGCATTATATACCAAAGTTTATAAAGGAATGTACTGCAAATCCTTTGACCATGGCAGTACTGAAGTGTGCCTTTAACTTCTAGCAGTATGTACAGTACATATATTTTAATAGAACATTGATTTTAAGCAGCTTAATTCTAACAGTAACTTGACTTTAAACAAGTTCACATTTAATGGATACAAATGTACTTGTGTAGCATCATTAATAATCGTTGTTTCATCAATGGAAACATTTAAGTGTTGGAGTGATTATCCTTTGAGTTTAAACAAAACATTGTATGCTAACACCAATAGATTTATTTACAGTCTAAAAATTGTAAAACTATTTTAACAGTAATTTTTACAAAGTAATTAAAAACTTGAAGAATAAAATGAAGATGATTATGCGATTTATTGAGCCAGTTGTGCTGCACCGTCACATGAGACAACATTGTTATAATACTTGGTAAATTTAAATCATTATTTACCAAAACTTTTCTAGCGTGAAGATGTAACGAACTGCCTCTTCTTCTTTTCAATTTACATAAAAGTCAAGTTATTCTCTCAGACCTCTAAATTCAAATGTCATGACAAAAATTGGGGTTAAGCTGATGAAATGATTGAGCACCCAATGAATGGTAAGTCGGGTTATTTTGAATAATTAGGTGATAAAATTGTTACAGATTACACTTCTTTATATCCAATTATTATTGCCAGCACGACCTTTTCCTTTTACAAAACAAAAGGCAAACTGAAATTTTTTTCATGTTTGCATTTAATTTAAGTATCATAAACAAAAGAAAAACCATCTGAAATATACTTTAAGGCACAAGTTGTACAGAATTGAATTTGTATTGTGTGTAAGAATGAATGTTATTAAAAATAGATTAGTTGAGTAAAAGACATTGAAGATTGATAAAAATTGTCGGTACGGGTGGGTTTATCACTACTTTTAGCTGACTAAGGTGAATGGAAGTGGCCTAGTAGAACAGACATTAATGTGTTCATGTACAAAACATTTCCTCAATGGAGAAAATTGAAAAGATATAGACAAGAGTTATTACACTCATAATACACCAATAATTTAATGGATTATTTTTTGCTACAAGAATCCTTAGCAAATATTAAGGCTCTCAATTATTGATTTACAACATCAACCGGGCTTCATCATAAAACTGATTCAATGACATTGGCTTTGAAACTCGCTGTATTTTGTTTTAGTAACTTAAAATTTATAATATGAAGAACTTCATAAATAATATTGGGGTAATAATTTCTTCCATTGGAAATTATCATCTGTCTATTTACAAGTTTTGAAGAGAGCTTCTCACTTTTTAAAACTTTTAAAGAGAGATTCATAATCAATCTTTGGATCATTGTCATCATCACTTGAATTTAGAACAAGGCTATCAGAGGATGAGGAATCATCAAAATATTCATCTCCAAGGCGTACAGCTGGTAGATCAGCAAACAGTCCTTTGAATGCAAATATTATGGAGGGGAAGAGAGCAAAGAAGAGTAAAATGATAGTAATATACCATGAATATTGATAACATTACACTAAATCACTAAGGCGTTCTATTATAGGGAGAAAATAAATGTCACATGTAAAGAGAGAAAGCCAACAAGAAAATATGATTGCCAGAAATCTTTTAAGTAGGTCTATCTCTTTTTCATTCATCCTTTAATTAGACAACACATATAAATATCTGCAAAACAGGAATAGAGGAGTCTATATTATATTCATTAGAGAAGGGGAAAAAAGGGCTGTTCCATAAAATGACACTTGTATGAGAAATGTAATAAATCTTGTGAAAAAATTGACCTTGAATTAAATGTGGCCTATATTGCCACACAAAAAATAAAATAAAAAAAATTCTCTTTGGTATAGAGTCAGGAATAGGTTAAATAATTTGAAACAAAATGGAACATTCTCCCTTCATTATATCAAATTGTATTACTTAAATACTGTATTCGCCCTATTAGAAGCCCTGTCCCTAACAGAAGCCCCGTACCACCCACGCACTATGTTTTCCTAGGCTTTACACTTTGATTTGAGTATAGTAAAAACATTGTAAATCAAGACAAAACAAGCCAAACCTTCCTCACAATAGTAAATATAATGACAACATGACCAGTATTCACTGATTGAAACCACTGTGGTAGGCTTATCTCTCTCTCTCTCTCACACACACACAAGCCCTATAATATTAGGCCTAATGTTGTCTACAGGACAGCGGCTTGGCAGAAAATTCAATAAATATTTAAAGCTGTTAATATTATTATATGGATGTAGGCATAGTACTCCTCTTATTCAATTGTCAACCGAAGGCCTAGTCCACTACTATTGTATCAAACTGTGTGTAGTGCGCTGCAGACCTAGCACTCTGTGTGTAAACCTGTGTATGTATGTGTGTGAGTGTTTATTGTATGCGGTGGAACAGGGTTGAATGGAGAGCAGCTTTAAGGAGGCGCGGTGGGTAAGCTAAGAGAGAGAGAATCACGTCACTCAGGGTAAAATACAGACACGCACATCGTAAAACTTAAATTTTTCTCTCTATGTAAACGTGATCAAAATTGAAAAATTTTAAAGAGGCGAACACGATCAAGCAGTTCGCAAGCGATCGAAAGTCTCTTGCGGATTTGGCCTCACTGGGGTTATGGTCGGGCGGCCCGGGGACTGGGGTTTTTGAAATCTCGTCAGGGTTTTTTTTTTCCCCGGCGAGATCGGAAAGTTGGCAGCTGTGGTAGGGTGAGTGAACACACTTTTTGTAAAACAAGTGATTGAAGGGCCTATCAGCCCAATGGCAAATAAAGCACGCACTGAGTTCCCCTCACTCTCCTGTCCCATATATTTGCATAAGGTTTATTAATTGAATCTACTTCCAATAGGGGCTACGGTGTTCTAAGGAGAGACCTAAAACTTTCCATCTGAATTGTTATTTTTGATACTCTAGTAGAAGCCCCCCTCTCCTTTATTTTCACGCCCCCGGGGCGTCTAATAGAGCGAATACGGTATTTGAATTTACCCAACCATACCTTTCTTCTTTTCTAGCTTTCCGAAGAAAATTTCATCCTCTTTATCCTCTTCAGCTTCCTCATCACTGTTAAGTAATCTTTCAAAATCTGCATTCAAATTGGGAGGCTGTGAATTGTTATAAAAAGATAATTTGTTTAAATGTATAATCAAATCACAGGACAGCAGTTACATTCAGAATTCATAAATATAATTTCTACTTCTACGTAAGAAACAGAATTAGATACTCTCAAATTTCAATGATGTAAAAGTTAGAATTAAAACCAACAAAAGCATTTCTATGACACATCTCAACAGGAAATGTTTAGGGCATACAGATCATGAGTCCTTTTAATTTTTCTTCAATCATTCAGCCTCATTACTTTAAAACGTTTCCATTTTAGCAATTGATTTCAAAGCGGTCTCAATTTCAAAGCAGAATCATTATAACTCTTTTTGAATTTCCGTCACATAATTAGGACCCAATAGCTCAGCATATAGTGCATTCAGCTGTGAAAGTACAAGTTCCAAATTCAATCCTACAGATTTTCTCCTTGCCTTACCATTACACTATATTTTCCAAAGCAAAGAAAAAAGTACAGAGTAGTTTATGTACACATCAGTAACATTTATTTACCTTTATTTTACTTCTCAGCAAGCGACCCCATTTGCCCTTTTTATCCTTCCTGAGACTGACAATTGTGTAGTAGTTGCTAGGACTAATTTTGGATTTCTCTGGCACAACATCCCCATACAGTTCCCAGTCGAGAACATTCCTCTCACCATCAGCCACAACGCTGAAAAATAATGAAATTCAAACATGAAATAGATTAATTGATCAGAAATTGCTACACCTATTTAAGAACTTTCAAGTTTGGGGAAAAATCACCTTTGCCAGCCATACGAAGTCTCATACACGCACTTTATTGCCTTATCATACTTGTGACATGTCAAAAGTAAGGAAAAACCAGATGCTGTAGTGTTAAAGCAAGTGTTACATCATGATGGTTATTACGTCGGCGTGTGAGGAAGGGTAGGTTGAGAGAGAGGAAGAGAGAGAGAGAGAGGGGATGGGAGGGACGTAGTCTTGTGAAAACCAGTTTCTTGTAAATTAGGATAATAGCTCAACAAGATGCGAAGACTGTCAGCTGCTCTTTGTCTGTTCACTGTGTATGTGTACAAATTTACATATTTACTATGTATGTGGGAGGTGATTAAATCAATAAAATTAAAACAAAGCAAGACCAAATAACAACAAATCACACAACGGTAGTACACGTAGGCCTACATTGTATAAGCCGATAATTAAAAGATTGGCAGCTCTGCTACGTGTAGATGTGAGAACAGTTCGTCTGGTCTCGTCTTGATTCTTGATAAGCCTGGTGTGAAACCATGTGTCAGTGTCCCTGTCGCAAAAGGTGCGAAAAGCAATACAGTACGTTTGTGTTTAGAAATGACCAGACAAATGAAAATCAGACATCAATTAATATACATGTAAGTTCGTCGGATGCTATTGATGTGGAGATAATGCTCGGATTAGAGAGGTAAACGTAGAGATTTGTCCCTACAAATGGGGGTTCGGATTCGGAAGTTGAATTTCCGGTTTAGCATACAAAGAAATAATAAGAACATAATCCATTTCCATAAAATCGTTCGCATAACGGAGGGATCCAGATTAGGGAGGGCAGACTGTATCACATAAACTGGAGTTTTATTTATACCACCCACCTGCAGTGAAGATTGTTCCTTGAGATGATAAAGTTTTCTTTGGTTGCATCCCTTACTTTTATCTTAAGTCCTACTCTGAAACAGCTCTCAGTCCAGGTCACTGTTGGAGCAACACTGTTGAACGAATATTCATGAAAATAAATATATGTAGAAACCTTTTAGACCAAAATTCAAGGGACTGTTGCTTATACTTTGATATATAAACATATTTTGGTTTTAACAAATTTGCTAGCTGGACAATGGGTGCAACTCATATTTTATAATAGTAGCATTTTCATTGTGGCAGGAAGAAAATGCGATTAATTTTGTATATGGCGTTGAGTAAGGGATGCCATGTTTCCAACAGATTTTGATCTTCTCAATTTTTCTTTCATTTACCTCTTAGTAGTCTAAGAGAACTTGAATTTTCAAGCCCCAATGAGTAGCTCTAAGCAAATTGCTTTCTTTTTGACATTTTGTACATTTAATGTCAAATTGAGTTTAGTCTTCTAACTTGAATCTCTATGCAATGCAAGGCCAAATTGAATGAATCGATGAGGCCTACCATAGTGCCTATTGCTATATGCCAACGCTTCGTGGACTGCTTTGCATGTGCCACACAGCCAGCCATATTTCCCAGCTTTGTTTAATTTAAGTTACATTGCAGCCCAGGCTTGAGCAGAAAGGTGAAGTTGGAACAGGCTGGACCCATAAATTTTATGGCCGGCCTTATTTTCACGAACACTCACTAAATCTAACCCTAACCCTTATCACTACTACTACTTCTACTAGAATTAGACTTAGAATAATACAACAACGTATTGCTGCTAGGCTAGGTCTCATTTATCTATTTATAGATCTATACTAGGTCTAGTCTAAACTGGGTTACGGCAAAAGTTTAATATTTTCTCACTTTTTGTTGCACAAAACAATCATTGTACAAAAATATTAAATAAATCAGCTAAAAATACATTACCGCTTGTAGAACCAACCTATAGAAACACCTTTAAAGATGTAAAAAAAATTTAATTGTCGCTTAATCGGTTGAATCGAAAAGCAGCCTTGTCAGTCGAGTGTTCAGGAAAATAGTCAATTCAAAATTTTATTGACTAACAGTCAAATAATGTAGTACAATGTAGCAGAAGGCAAAAAACTTCGTAAATCTTTAATTTTTTCTGGACCAATCAGGTCAAAATGTTTTCGGTTTAGCTGTATCATGAACTTTGAAGCTTTCATTTTATGGTGAGTTTGATAATAATGATATATAGAGATAAATGAAACATTTTTTATTTCTTTTCTGTTTAACTCACTGAGGACCAGCTGTTTTTATACATTTTCAAAGCACCATTTAGATAACATCTTCTAATCACTTTAGAGAGTTAAAATTTTGCATGTAGTTTGACATAACCATGAAGTTTAGTGTTCTATGTTGATTTTTGTGCTTCCTTTGCATATATTTTTGCAATAGCACGCTGCAACCCCCCCCCCCCCCCCCCAAAACGTATGTTTCAGAGTTGGCAGGTTTGATGAAGTACCTATTCATGCCTTTATCACAGGGTTCATACAGCAACCATGAAACAAGTTGCAAAATGAATGAACTACTACATCACCGAAAATAAAATCAAAGTGGCAGGATTTAAAACAGTCTACAGGTCTTGAAAATCGCCTGCTCAAAATTCAAGACTTCAAAACTTGCATAGAGACCCTGTATCAAGGGGTCCTCAGTGAGTTAACTATTTTTTCTGGTAAGTTGTTTTAGATTTAACAGAATTATTCAAGTTAGAGAGAAATACAAGAAAAACATTCACATTTTTTCATCCCATTGTCCGGGAAGAAGGCGTGTCCCTGCTAATGCTTCTGGTGCAGGAAAGCTAAGGTTCAGTGCTGAGCAAACAGTCTCACACAAATCACGTACTGGAAAGTCTAGATTCCTGTTTAGCAATCTGTCGTGACAAATAGAAGAATCCTTCAAATGAACATACATTTCACAAAGCTTTGATATCATTAACATCCTTCTATATTCACTAGTAGTATTGGCACAGAGGTGAATCATGAAAAAAAAAAAGGGCAAGAGTTTTAAAGCTAACATCAAAAGTTTAAAACAAACTTTCAGAGCCTTTTCAACTAAAAAAAATAAAATATATATAATATGAAGATAAAAGTTTAAAAAAAACCACATAAGTTTTGATGTTTTGCATCACAGAAACTTGCTGTTGCTTCTCAAGAGGATGAAATGGAGAACATAGTGGCTGGTTTAATCACATTTTGGATAGCCTATGAAGAACTTTATTCACTCTGAAATTATACACAGCAAACCACAGCCTTTATATAACTTTATTATATACTGTTGACTAGCCACAATGCCTTGTATAATCACTCCCAAAATAGAATTCTGTGTAAATTGCAATGAGGAAAAAACCAAAACAAAGAAAATTATGACAAAGTATTCCGTCAGCTGTGTTGTAGATCGATCTTGCCTTGTTTTTAAAAAACCTTTATCATTACCCAAAGCATAGAATGGTTTGAAAATTCACTCCTACCTTTTCAATATAATCAAAGTATTGCGCTCGAGCAGCATTGTTTTGTTTCTTCTATTTGCATCAATTAAAATCTGCAAGATGCTAAGAACATAGAACAAGCACTGCAATGAAAGGCAACAAAAAATGAAGATTATTATTTTCAAATGAAATAAATATCATATTTTCAAAAAATAAAGGAATTTTTGGGGCTTCATAATTTTTTTTAGCATATTCTGCGTTTTCGATTAAAACGGCAGTAGTGATGTCATGACCGAGTGTCTGTGTCATAAGTGGCAATCACGTAACATGGGGGGGAGGGGGGGATTTGCCAAATACTAATGCAGACCTTACATTATCTGCTGGTGAGAGGTTCATGATCACTTTGTGTGCAGTGTGTACCTATTTGCGTTCGCTACGTGGAGATGTAAAAGCGGAGAAGAGTCTCCATAGTTTTGCCACTGTCATGGCATTGTGAAAAGATCTAACAACTATCATTGGTTGGAATAGGGAAGGGAAGGGGGAAGAGGGGTTGAATAACATAAAAATCTTGTTGTCCCAGTCCAGTATAACGCTGAATTTGCTATACTGCCAATTTTTTGTTGGAATGGATGCGGGCAGTATATCAAGGTTTCATTTTATATCTAACTATTGCACCTACCTGAGAACTTTTTACTTTATCAATGAGCGAAAGCAAGTGTTTGATAAACATTTCCCTCATGATTTGTCTGTGAACCCTGAGGAAAATCAAGCAAAACAATTAATTTGCTAATTATACTTCTCTAACAGTTTTAAGAAAAACTTAAAATAAGAAGTTGGCTTCATTTTCAAAAGGAGACAAGATACAAAAATTCAACATATTTCTGTTCTAATAACTTAATCATGCTTTTACATTATGAATTCTTCATTCAAGAAAAACGTGATCAGATTTTGAAAAGTCCACCCCATATCTTACCTTTCGCAGCCAAGTTCGGCAATAGAAGTCAAAAGACTAAGCCATGGTTCTAGCATATCGTCACTAGTATTCTCAACAGTAGTTGCTTGATGGACGAGGATTAGTAGGTTGTCACGGCTACTGTTGAAGGCATTGAAGGAGGGGAAGAAACATTTACAAACGGGAAGATAAATGTAGTTGAATGGAAAATGGAAAATGAGGAGTGAAGATACTTAACATTTAACAATTGATTAACACACAAGAAGCTTAAACCAAAGAAAATTTCCTGAACTTGAAAGAGATCTGATAATTTGATGGCCTTTTTCAAAAGGAAACAGAGTTGAAACCCTTTGCAAATGAGTATTAACTTTGAATCATGGGTCTTGACCATAATATCAGACTCGTTTAATATTGTAAGCTTGGTCTCAAGGTTAAAATTGTATTATGCTTCAATTTCGATGAATTTCATTGATAAATTAAAGCCCTGTCCTATTTCAAATTCAAATTATATGGCAGATGATTTCGTCATAAATCTATAACAAATTGTAAAAAAAGTACAAAATTATGTGTGTATATATGAGAATTGAAAAGAAGTAGGCAAGAAGAGTTCCAGTTATATTAATTAGGCCTTGGTCTTCATTGTATCATATGAATGCCCATTATGCTAGGTACTTGCAGGAAAATTTCAAAATCAATCTATCAAAATTTAACTAGTCTCAAATTAAGCAGCTTACTGACCTGAAAGAGGAAGTGAATAATTATCTTTCTAGCATTGAGCAAATTATGTCTGAAAATGGGGGGACTTTTATATAGGAAGTTGTGCAAAATTCTGTGACCCGACTTTAAAAAGATGATTTCGCAATATCACAAAAAAGTACGAATTTCTAGTTACAATATCAAAAACGAGGCCTCTCTTAGCAGGTTGTGAGCACTCGATTCAGATAAACCCATGCCTGAAACAAGTCATCTACTCATTAAAATCCTAAATGTAGGACTTGTAACTCACTAGATATTATAAAATACAAATTTTTTGTAAAACATCGATAAATAGGTGGGAAAATGGCGGCCCCCATGAATCTCTACCCAGAAGTTAGGGTCTCCATTGTCGTTTGCAAAGAAATATAAAAATGGAGTTACGGTAAATCGATAACCGTTTTAGCGAGGCCTGTAAAAACTTATAGAGGGCTTGTATCATAAAATGTATGATTGAAAATTAAACTTTGGTTTCCTAGCTAAATGCAACCTTCGCGAAAAAAGATGTACTCCGTCAAATAACAAAGTTATGGCCTTAGAAATAGAACACACTTTTTCACTCAGTTACAGCTTACTTAACTTGAGTCCCAAAATTTTACGAAATATTTAATTGATTAGATAATTTCCTTACCTTTCCAATGATATCAAATTTATTGAGCTAGCCCTAGAATTAATAAAATGACAGGCCAAAATGCGAGGGTACTTCTAACTAGATCTATCAAAATGGAGTCAAAATTGTGAACCAGAATTATGGGCCTTTAATTCTTATTTCTGCAAGTACCATGCTGGCCTAAGACTATGAGGTCATTGGCAGCAAAATTGATGCAACTGCCTTTGACCCTGCTAGTCCCTTTCTAATTCCATTCCATACCATCTCTCAGGGTGTTAATTAATCTAGAAGAACACTTGATATTAAAATGTTCATTTTCACAAAATTGTCATATCAACTTCAAATTAATGGATTAGTAAGGGCAGGAATATCAAAATTAACTTAACTAAAGAAAGAACGGACTGGATAATTCAATGTTCTGTTTATAAAACCTTCAATGGTGAAAAAAAAAAAAAAAAATGTCCTTTTTATCTCTAGTTGAATTATTTCAATATTCAATTCTTTACCATTTCATTAATACTCAACTGTGGCTATAATTTTATTTACAGCTGGCTGCATATTAAGCAAACTATTGATTTGATAGGATATATCAATGCAAATCCTTATTCTTTGCATTGCTAACTTTCCAATTCAGTTTCCAAGGTTTCTTTTATGCCTATAAATAATTTTTACTACCATAAAAGAAAAACATAATCAATATTGAAATTCAGTGTTACCTGGCTGATTCTCGTGGTAAAATTTTAGATATTGAGCTGCAAAGGAGATGAAGGTGCTGAGAAGAGAAAGATAAATCAGGGGGAAAATGTCATTACTTATGATGAAGAGCTACAGAAAACAATTTTCGTTGCCTTATTGCTTGACATCTAACACATACTTAACATAACTTCAAATAATTACAAAGTTTGTGAAATTCATTTACACAAATTTTTCATTCAAATCTTACTCCCTGACATAGGGTTGATAATGTTCAGATGAAATTTACTTTTAGATGTCTAAATTGAGCCACATAATTATCTTCTCTATGTAAAATGCAGCAAGATTAGTAACTAATATCTATTCATATGAACATGGTAGCACAATACATAACATGAAACTGTTGGACTTGACACCTATAGAGGAACAAAGAGCTAGAAATAAAGTAGTCATACTCTAGAAAGCAATTAATGGTCAAATAGATATCCCAATAAATGTTCTAAACAAAAGTAATAGAAGAACCAGGAACTCAAATTAGTTGGACATTTCTTCTTACTCTTCAAATAAACAGATACAACTGGGTTGAGTATTACTGTCACTACG
>JASKDV010183759.1:0-12259 GCA_032466395.1 Aegires albopunctatus
TGGCTGTTTACAAGGCAGTCTAGGAAAACCCTGATATCACCAAAGTAGTGGACATGGGTAAATTCAATACAACAATCTTTGGCTGTTTACAATGCAGTCTAGGAAAACCGTGATATCAATTAACTAGTGGACATGGGTAAATTCAATAAAACACTTCAGTGTTTATAAGGCAGTCTAGGAAAACCTTGATACCACCAAAGTAGTGGACATATGTAAATTCAATACAACAACCCTTGGCTGTTTACAATGCAGTCTAGGAAAACTTTGATATCACCAAAGTAGTGGACATGGGTAACTTCAATACAACAACACTTCAGTGTTTATAAGGCAGACTAGGAAAACCCTGATATCACTAGAGTAGTGGACATGGGTATAATCAATACAACAATCCTTGACTGTTTATAAGGCAGTCTAGGAAAACCCTGATATCACCAAAGTAGTGGACATGGGTAAATTCAATACAACAACATACCGGTACTATTGGTATTATACACGAGCAATTAAATTGATCAAATTATTTATTTTGTGTAATCTAGAATTTTTTCTTTTTTCTTTTTTTTTGTGTGTGTTCCTTTTCAGTAATGTATTCCCACGAGTATGAGATCTGATTTAAATGAGGAGGTATGCACCATAAAGCTAGATATTTATAAATCATATGCCTGATTAATCTGGCGTCACTCTGGTATTCAATCAATGGAGAAGAAGACCTACAATGTTGTTGTTGTATTGAATTTACCCATGTCCAGTACTTTGGTGATACATGTATCAGGGTTTCCTTAGACTGTCGTGTAAACAGTCAAGGGTTCTTTAACATGCGTCTATATTGTATTATACACATGGGACCTCCAATATTACAGTTCGTCTCCGATAGGATTTGGCACTCTTTATCCTAGCAACTTAAGGAAAGGGGACAGAAGGAAACCCGAAAAAGAAAATAAAAAACCAAATTCAACCCTGCACATGTTTGTACCAGGTACCTTTGGCTTGGTAAGTGAGCGCCTTAACCATTGATCTATCCGCTCCCCCAAATGGAGAAACTACAATGTATTACAATTACATGTACAATGGTTGGAACAGAATTGGTCAAAATTAATTTACGATTCTTAAATTCATTGTTCGATGGGTTTGAGACTTGTTTGACAAGATTTTTCAAAACTGTGGTATGAGCTGTAGTATACTTTGGATACACCAAAACGACATGAACCTTTTGTTCATTATTTTTAGTTCTTTTCCCTGTCGTTTCTTTCCCTTTAAAGAATTAAAAAATGTTTCTACTTTTCCATTGTTGTCATCGACCTCTCACTGCGCCAGATTGAAGACAACCTTACCAAACCAGCTCGCCCCATGGACGGATGGATGGGCTATGACGTCAAGATAGAATATGGTCGGATGGTTGAACTATGTGACGTCAAGATAATTCATCGTTATTTCTCTTTACCTTTCCCGGATGTCTCGACAAAACTAAATGACGAGGTCAAGGCCAAGGACGCTGAGCGATAACATTGAAATTTGTAATAATACACGTAATAATAATATTATTGTGGCAGCAAACCCACTGTTGTGGTTTCACACATTCTTTGGTTGACCAAATAATAGTCAGACGATATTTTCCAAGTCCGTCCTTGAACCACCGCGCGTTTCTCTAGAACGTCTGCTCCTTGCTATGTTATCGTAATTTATTCTGACCCCTCTGAATGCAGTTTATTTGTCAATGGACACCCATAGCTGTCAACAATTCTATTCAACTGGATACTGGTATGTCGAAGATGTAGATTACATACAGTAAGGGAACACTGTGACGTTGCAGAAATCGGGCCATTTACTCCTGGTGTCACCCTACTAGAACAGAAAGGTGTTTCTTATTCTTGTACTTCTTCTTCCTCCTCCTCTTCTACTTCTTCCTCCTCCTCTTCTACTTCTTCCTCCTCCTCTTCTACTTCTTCGAATAAACGGACAAAAGTCAACAAGGTTGAGTGTATAAGATATTAGTATTATGCAAACTAACTAATTGTATGAACATCTAAGTATTTCATATTGTAGCCTGTTAAGAGTATCAACAATTTTGTACTAATATTTGGATTCAATTTATTCCACAATCTTGAGGTGCTAGGGAAGAAATAATGCGTATGGCAATCATTTTTAGAGACAGATGTTAAATATCTATCTGAGTTCCTAGTTCTCCCATTATTTTTGTTTATTTCATTTATGAGGATATATATTTGACTATTAATTGCTTTAAAGAGTATGACTACTTATTTCTAGCTCTTCATTCCTCTAAGGGCGTCCAGTTCAACTGTTTCATGTTATGTATTGTGCTACCAATACCATGTTCATGTGAATGATTATTAGTTACAAATCTTGCTGCATTTTTATGTACTTTCTTTAAGTTATATATTCTGTTTCCGGATATTTATTTTCTTGCCATTAAAATTAAAATCACAAAGATTAGACCAAGGGGAAAATGTTTCCAGTACATAATACATGTACATTGACTTATGAAATGGGAGGCACCATTAGCAGCGTTGTAACCTTTGAACTTTTAAAATAGTTTTCAAGTTTTTGGTAAACTAAAAATTCTCCGTATATTTCGGGCTTTTTGAAACTACAAAAGATTTATAATAAAATCAATTTATTATTGAATAATAATAATAAATAAATAAATAAACAAACACAAATAATAAAAATATTCAATTCCAGAAACTGAAAGTCCGTTTTCGGACTGTTTGCAGAAAACTAGTTTTGGATTACATGTAATTTATTCTGACCATTAATGCTGAATGGTATCATCAAATATTGTTGAATGGATAAATTGGTTAGGTTAGGATTTATAACTCAGATTGATTTGTGAATCATGGTGTAACATGCTGCTAAGCATTGAGTCCCAGAGAATGGTCCTAACCATTTATATCAATAAGTAACACTTCATCTCTCCTTGTTCAGTTTTAATATGAACAGAATGCTAAAGGAAAAGTAAGGATTTGAATTCCACAAAGTAGCTACTACCATAATTGATAATTGTAATCTGGTCCTGATGAAAATTGCACATATATTGAGCCAAATAATGAAACAAGCTTTCTTCTAAGCTAGACAGGCGTCTAGATGAAGTCAAGAATTTGCAATGAGCATCGTGGTATAGAGATCAAAAGGTCCCAGGGTCGAATCCCGGTTGGCCGCAATATTGAATTCTTGGGAAAGACTCTTTACATGCATTTCCTCATCGTACCCAGGTGTAAAATGGGTACCTGGCTATAGGTAGAGGAAGATCTTGTCAGTATGCCAGAGTGAAGCGACTTTGTTCGGGTTGCACCTCTGTATGCCCTCTGAGGGGTTGGGTAGGATTTTGGTTTACAACAGCCATTCTCTCCTTATTATGAATTTTTGGACATTACAAAAGAAATGAACAATGGGAGGAAGCTGTCGCTTTTAACAATGAATACACATTTTAATGACATTGATGAGCATAAAGTGGAAATAACATTGACATGGATCTACAAAAAAATCAGTAACAGTACATAAATTGAAATGAAAATTGAAATATATATTGACCCTACCTGGTCTTCTTTGTAAAACAATTAATTATTCTTATTGTAAAGTGTCAAGGACTGGTAAAGGGATTAAAAATTTGTTTTTAAATAAAAAAACAACCGTAAAATACTGTCCCTTTCAAAGGAAAGGCAGTAATTACAATGGCGATTGGCTTACTGCCTTTCATTCATTCGACCTGTTGATGAAATTTAATCTCAATATGGATTTTTTTTTCTTTAATTATTTCATGAGTCTTCTTATTCATATATATTCATCAATGTTATATAACATTGCAATAGGAATCTATTGAACTTTGAAGGAATCATTTTCGTCATATTTTGTGTGGGTAGATTGCTATATGAATAAAAACAGTTTAAAAAAACGCAATGTAAATTGATATGAAGTTGAAGAACTAAGAAAGTTATAACTGAACATCTGAAAAAAATTTCAAAGTTACGCGTTTAAAATCATTTTTCACTTAACAGTACATACATTGAAAGATAATTGTACCTTAAGCTATTTATTTTTTCTATTCGATTTTTTTGTGCATAAAATATATAATATTATCAGTGGTATGAATGTTGATTTGTGTGAGTGAGGATAGTTGATGTGTGTGAGTGAGTATAGTGTGATTGTAAAGTAAGCTACAGAAATGTACTACTATTACTATTTTTACAATAATTACTATTATTATCAACAACAGTATTATCATTGCGTCAGATAAAAACGTTAGCATTTAAGTGAAAACTGATCAAATAGATGCAAATTTCTTTGGCAAAAGGAAAAAAAAAACCCAAACAAACCGACCCAACATGGCATCAAATCAAAGCCTGTGGCATCCAGCCCTTTCTTTTATTTTTACTTTAAGAAAAGAGGAATGTCCGCAAAATGTAGCAATAATGTATAAGGATGAATGTTTTTAGTAAATATGTTACAAGATGAATATATAAATAGAATACCAGTACATTGAAGTTATGTGCATATTATGAAAATATTTGCCATTTTGAACAAGGGGAAAAGCATTGAATATAGAGGTAAAGTAATCATTGGATGGAATGGAGAACAGTGGTAACATTAAATACCAATAATGATTTCCCAGACGATCTTACCTGACATCGACAAGTATGGGTAAGAGAGATTGAGAGAGAGTATAAGTGGACAGCGGGTAAGGCCCTAGGGTTATTTCCTTCTGGCATTTAGTCCAAGCCGAGTCCTATGGAAAGACTCGTCATACATCATGATTTCTCACCACACACACGGGTGTAAAAAGAGAACAGTACCCAATAAAAGCGTTGACAGATTTCGCAAGAAAAATGCTCCAGCTGTATGCTTCCTGGGGAGAAAACCACCAATGTCACAAGTCATAAGGAAGAGAAGATTGAAATACGAGGGCCAACTTTGCAGAAGAGACAATTTGAGCAAAACAAGCTCTGCAATGGGAGGCGGAGGGCAGGACACAGAAAGGCTGCCCAAAAGCAACATTGAGAAGAACTATACAGCATGAAGCAGAAGATGGCAATGGAGATCATGAAAATACTGATGGAAGAAGATGCACAAGACATGGGATGGTCAGTGATTTAATGTTGAAGCCATTTGAGATATCTTTGTGAGGGGAATTAGAATGAAGTTCTAACAATTTTCTATCAAAAAAGGAAGTAAATGGTTATACCGTTCTCTGACCAATCTATGACAATTTCAAGTACTGTTGGCACCATACAGGGGTTATCAACTGTTTCCAATTTAAGAGATATCGATGGTGTTTGGGAAAAGGAAGTTTGGCAGACACGATCAAAACCTAGATCGGTCCATAAGAACGTGCGCTGGGAATCAATGTTTATTAATCAAAAGAAAAAAAGATTATTATGCGATGAAAAGGGATATGTAAAAAAAAATTAGAGAAAATAAACAGACATGATGACGCATAAGACAACAAACCAGTATTAGAAACACACTACAATTTCATTGCATTATCAAAGAGTGAAAGAAGAAATCTTCAAGGCATCCAACACCAGAGGCAAAAAAGAAAGAAATAACATGGATGTTTTAGGAATTATAAATCATGCCATCGAATACAGGCGAGTTATAAAAATATTCAACACATTAAAAAAAAATGTATATATATCAAAATTGCATTGAGCTCCTGGGCTTTCTTAAAGGCGCAGATGTGTGAATAAAAATGTTGAGTAATATAAAAATACTTTGTAAGGAATAGGATGTGAATATAAATATGCAAATACTGTAATACTAATACTAGTGAATACTAAGACAATACAATTTCATTGTAACGTAAGTAATTTGGCAAGAAGTTAAAACACAGAGCTGCCAACCTAAGATTTGCAGAATTTGTATCCACAGAGTACCTAATTATACACATCGTCATACTTAATAATTTTATAACATCAAATCTCAACTCTACACACGTGCATGGTCAAGTTAAAATATATAACAGACCTCGCTAGTAAGAAATTAAAAATTCTGTAATAGCTTCATAATTTTTTTGTAATTTGACAGAAATATCTGTAATGAGGCAGTTACTTCGCAAAAAAAATAAAAATAAAATAATAGTTGCATACATAATGAAAGTTGTCTTAGAACTTTAAGTGCTTGTGACACTTTTCTTTTCTTCAAAGAAGGTTCGATGTTTAATTTTCTAAAGATTCTGGGCCTACATGGAGAACTGGATGTCTAAACTATGGCATCTTGAACGTTGGCTTGAAGTAGTTACAAAGCGATCCCATAGTCAAATTTTATTTATCTCAAAAATCTGTATTTTATTGGCAATTATTGTAATTCTGTAATTTGGTGTGTCTTGAACAGGTTTTCTGTAATGATTAGATTTTCTGTAATACTAGGGAAGTCTGACTTTGAGTGGGGATGGGGAGGGAGGGAAGGGGAAGAAAAGAGAAAGAATGGGGTAGATATTCTTGATTGACAAAAATGTCCACTGATTACAACCAATAAGGACTTATCTTATAGATGAATCAGCGATTCCTTTATATTGTAAATTAACATTATTCGCCTAACGGAATGAAAGGGCGAGTGAGTAAGTAAAGAAAAGTGAAAACTGTGGCTATGAAGTCTTACTTCAGCTTTCTTGTCCTTTTTCTTGACTAACAAAACCTGGTAGTGTAATGATTGCTCTTCTTGAATGTCATTCAATTTGGCAGCTGGAATTTGCAACGACTTCAGGGTTTCCTCTTCATTCCCACCATCAATGGCCTCATTTATAGCTGTGATTGCCAAAACTCCTTGACAACGCAAAGCATAAAAATCAATAAGACTTTAAATTTTTTTAAAACTGGCACACAGACTATGCCTACCAGCTAGAGCCCATTTGCAAATATATATCTAAAGCAGACCAGCTTTCTTACATTAATTTGAGATTGAAATATTGGTGTTCAGGGACAATTTTTCACTCTTTGTAATAAAGCCGTTACTACAAATGTACCTACAATAGAGTACCATCAAAAATATAAGATGCGTGATCTAAAATTGTCTTTGATCATTTTGACATCTGTCTATTATCCAAAAGGCTATTTGTGTGGTGCTCCAAGAAAACCCAAATTTAGACCAATTCAGAGTACGAGTTTTCTTAATTCATTTTAAGCAGCTATATTTTTTGAACATTCTGATTTTTATCTGAAGCCAATATCTCTATCAGTTTTTGAGCTATGGTTTTCTCAAGATGGTAGATAATAAATTTTAGAAACTGAGAAAATGGCCATTTTGAGATGACCTTTACCTATTATCGCCTTGAGATGAGGTGTTTTTAACATCAAAATAAAGCATTTATGGGTAGTTTTTTTTAAAGTATAATATTCACACAGAAGAAAGATAAAAGGTTGACAAAAGAAATTGCGACTATCTAAATTTTCACGCAAGACCCACAATTTGACGTTAATCAGCTTTTTTTTCTTTCAAAATAGTGAACTGCGTCTTCCAATGGGTTTTCCTAGAGAACCACACATTTAATTGACCGTATAAGGAATATAAATTGAAAGGAGCATGTTTGAAAATTTTCCACAAACTCAAAAAGTAAAACTTTTCCACCATGATGCCCATTGAAGGGGTAGCTTAAATGATAGATGACTTTCACTCATCTAGGGTTTGAAAGAATGGATAAAATGAATATATACAAGATGAACTTATCCTGCCTCTAATCTTTGATAACCATTGTTGGAAATAAATCGACTGAACAATGCAAAGAAAAGACACTGTGACAGATGTTAACTTACAGAGTAAAATTTTTAAAGTTTGGACCAGTTTTTCCAATCATTCGTGTTCAATTCAAGTCCCAAAATAAACTTTGCTCACATAAGATTTGATTTAGTGAGTTAAGATTATATTGCCCCAAGGGACTAAGCTACTCAGAAAAGTGATTTTTTGAACTAACCGATCTAGGATAAAATCCTTTGGATATATGATACAAGTGGGCATAAAATGAAGATTGAAAAAAAAGTTTAAAGAATTTTTTTTAATGGAAACGACCTCCATATTGAAAATAAACATTGATCGCTTAAAAAAAAAAAAAAATCTTCAAAAGTATCACAAATTTTAACTTCCTTTCACCTGCTATACTTAACTTCATAAGTAATCCTAGGTCACTGGCTATTCAGAATGAAAAAATGCTTCATGATGAAATTTATATGATTTTTTGAAAATCGCCATTCTGAAAATTCTCGATTTTAAAAGTACAGATCTCGTAAAGTCACCAAAAATTACCAGCAAATTAATGGGAAAACAACTAGCCAGTAACCTCTATCGTGCATTCCTAAATCTCCATGTGAAGTTTGGTACATAAAATAGTTTTTGAGAATCAGTTTTTCTCCTGACACAAGTTAATAAAAAATAATTATAGCCTTGGGAAAAAAAGCCACTTCACTGTTAATTTTTTTTAAAAATTCATAAAATTATGCTGAACCAGTACACAAATACAAAGCATCCAGTAACCTATGGTTTAAAACCAACAGACTCCTATTTTGTTCCCTCCGTGTTGCCATCGATTATCATTGACCCCATTTTTATTTCAAGATTGTATATATCCTATTGATAATGTCTTCTCTTTGACATGATTTTGGGGGAAATGGCCCAAAGAGTGTGATTTCTTTCGCATATGATATAGTTGAAAGCTAGGTGTGTCTTTGCTACCTTTCGTTTATTTGGTGGGCCTTTGGTCTCCCTTTCAAAGATGGACGGGAGGGGGGAAAATAAATGGTTTAAATGATAAAGTAAAGTACTTTATGTCTATAATCAGTTAGCATTGTGGCATGAGAGGAAAATGTAAAAATAGAATAAAGGAATTGTTCACTAATCTATAAGACAGGTTTAAGTTGTTTTTTTTTTAAATGAGAAGACAATTTTGATGGATAAAAGATGACCAAGCTTTTATGGAAATCAAAATATACCCCCATTGCAGACAGGAAGATATTAATCAAGATGACCCAAAAAAATTTCACCTGCACCATTTACGCTGATATCCCAAAAAATTTCATGAATGCGTTATCATTGACAATTTCATGCATTGGCATATTCCAGGTATACATGCTAAAGGAGTTTTGAAGAGCCAACTTTAGAAAAAGCAAACCAAATCACTTACTTTCATGTTCTTCATGAACCTGAGCATGAACACCAGAAACGCAGGCAGTGATTTCATTGTGAGTCAGAAAGTTGTTTGACATCTATGAAAAACATAAATTTGAATTTCACATTATGTAACATATTTAAAGAAAAATTATTTTTTTTTAATTAAATTCAAATTCTATCTACAATTTTGGTGTCACTCAGAGAGAAGGGGAAACAGAAAAGAGGATGAACATAGGCAGGGAATTGTGTCACGAAGATGGGATGAGATCTGCAGCCTGACACATACTCAATCTATTCCAGTTTGAGAGGTATTGTTTTTATGATAATGTGTACATGAAAATTATTTATTGTGATGACCATTTAAGATTGGAACGCAATGCAATATATCCTGATATTATTATTAAATGTCCTTAAAAGATATTATTCGAATATCAATTTGTCACTTATGAAAAAGAAAGTCTTGATGTAGACAATCAGGCGTTATCATTAACTTTCTTCCACACAAAAATCTACTTGCCCGGCAAATAAATTAACTTGCCCATTTGACGAAAACATAAAGGAAAAAGGGACAAACTGCTGAAATATGAACCCTAAAAAAATATAGACATGATTTGATAGTATTGGATATTTAACCAATGTACATCAGCATTGAACACTTTGTTTCTATTTCTGAACATATATGCTAACTAATACATCATGTTGACTTGCCCGGTCGGGCAGGCTAAGTGAAAGCAAAAGCAGAGAAATCCTTGCTAATGATAGACATGTATAATATTTTCATCTAAAAAGTATGCAACGATAAATTGTTGAATAAACCAATTCAATTCGATTTCAATTCTAAAAGAATGCAATCCTTTGGATGAAAACTTCTGACAAATTCTAAACCATATCTCATGGTGGATGGTCAACTCACATCAGCCTTGTTGGATTTCTGAGTGGCAAGACTGTCTTGGTATTTATCCTTATTGTCTTCATCCAAATCCTCTAAATGAGCCTCAGGGGAGTGGAGTTCCTTAAAGGTGTGTCCTGCGTGACATCTTTCAATGGCTTTGTTAATGCTGACTACTGCCATTAGGACTGAGGAAAAAAGGAAGAAAAAAAAAGAAAAAAAAGACTTGAAGGGCAAAGTTTATGTTTCAAAATTCTACACGAATACTGTGGAAAGCCAGCTGTAATCGAGACCCATTTGCACGCAATAGATAAGGACTATTTTTTGTTTAAAGACACTAGTAGTTAATCTAGTTATCAATCATATACTTTTGAGAGACTTCTAGATGCATCATTCATACAAATAACAATGACCTCAGTGAAAACAATTAAAAGTTTATAATCAAATCAATTTACTTGTAAATGAAAGAAAAATCTAAAAGTATATTTTTTACAAAATAAAACAATCAAACTGAACATCTCTTTGAAAAGAAAAACCTTTCTTACGACAGGCCATTTGTAATGAAAATAGCTTGAATAAGACTAACCTTTCAGAGCAGAATTGATTTCATCATAGTCAAGGTCTTCTCCTTTGTCCTTCCTCATACTAGAAAACTCCTCCAAGTACAGCTGGTTTGCCTCTGGCTCCACACTGGTCAACTTAGCCGCAGGATTCCGAAGGGTTTTTGCCAGAAGCTCTCCATCTCCATTTTCAATGGCATTGTTAACATTCAAAATTGTTTGACTTTCTGCAACACAAATGTTTTTTCTATAAGTTTCACTGAAGTTAACTTTTCATCTCATGAAAAAAGGGAGCAAAATGATTACATATCACAATGTAACATAAAGAACAATAACATAAATCTCTGAGTGGAGAAGATAAAGGCCCCTTGTATATTATATTTCTTATGCCCAGAATCCACTAAAGTGCTTTATAAGCTTAACATTGGTTACCTGACAAGTCTTTTGTCGTTACAAAATCTCTTAACTCATTGTAGCGGGCACAAATGAAAGACATTTTCTTTTAGCATATTGACAAGATGACAAGGAGAAGTGACATATAGTCAAAGAACAGATTATTTTGAGTTATAAACATTGATAAATAAAATGTTTGAAAATGAAATAATCTTACTCTGATATTCAAAATCTGCCTCCAGATTAGCCTGATCAACAGCACTTTGAATTTCCTCCTTGCTTAAAATACCATTTTCGTTTTCATCCTCCTCCTAAAAGTACATAAAGAAAGAATTCCATTAAAATAATTTTTGAGCAGTATACTTTCAATACAAGTATTTCTTCTCAAAATAGGAAAAAAAGATAAAGAATAAGGGAAAAAAAGATAAAGAATAAGCCATAGAAAACTGATGAGTTCACCTTTGCTCTTTTAGCCTGTAAAGCCTGCATTAATTTGTCTAGGTAAAAGTCTGTATTCTCCTCTTTCACATTATTAAGTCCAAGGGCGGAAGATTTGAGTAAGGTGAGCAGGGCATCCTTGTCCCCATTGGCCAAAGCACTGTTCAGACTGATTAATGCCTGTGAAGCTGAAGAGAGTGAAGTGAGAGGAAAAAATATCAAATAAATTCAATCAATGAAGGAATCTCATTGTTTGACATCCAGCGCAGTTTAGGAAAGGAAATCATGGATTACCATCATCATAATGTAGGTCTTAAAGCTTTATTCAAAATTATTTTAAACTTTTAGTAGGTCAGCTTGAAAGTGAATAACATCATATTCAAAAATTATAATTTTATTGATTTCATTCTTTGCAAAGCAATATTTTATTGAATTATTATTATTATTATTATTATTATTATTATTATTATTATTATATATAACTGCCATCAAAATGGCAAGAAAATTACTCCTTTCATTAACTAAATTAAAAATGAACAAATAATTAAAATAACTTCCTACGACATTCTAAACTTACTATTGACTTTACTGACATTTCCTTGGATCTCAGCTTGAGTCAAAAGCATGTCATAAACGTCCTGCTCAGCAGACTCATCTAAACCATTACTCTGAAAATGAAAGGAAACCTTTATACATATGATTCTTTACAGTTTGATTATTTGGATTAAGTGAGTGAGAGTGTGTGTGCCTGTGTGTGTGCCTGTGTCAGTGTGTGTGTGTGTGTGTGTGTGTGTGTGTGTGTGTGTGTGTGTGTGAGAGAGAGTGAGAGAGAGAGAGAGAGAGAGAGAGAGAGAGAGAGAGAGAGAGAGAG
>JASKDV010183781.1:0-12257 GCA_032466395.1 Aegires albopunctatus
TCTCTCTCTCTTTTTTTTTTTTCTTTTTTTTTTTTTTATTTTTTTTTTTTTCTTTACTTAAAAATAATGCATTATCAGTTTTGATCTCTCTCTTACTAGTTTCACTCTTTCTGGGAAAAAAGCAGTAGCAGTAGATTTAACAAAGTTAAGTTTTTGCCCTATGTTTCATGTTTCCCACTATGACATAAATGTTTGATTTAACTTGCCAAAGAAGACTTAATTGTGATTGTATTGTGTAACGATCTGTTAGAAATTAGTAGACCCATCCCCAACCCCTCTTTTTTCTTTTTTTAAATTGATTTGATAAAGACTTTTGACAATATATATTACAATCAAACTCTTTCATATTTAATATCTCTCCACTGCTGCTTTGTTCATCCTCTCATTGTCATTGTAAAAACTGTTTTGAACTCAATGTAATTGTGGAATGTAAATATTATATATATATATATATATATTATCATTATGTATATGAATTTATTTTGTACATTAAAATCTGAACCATCAGTATATATTTTTTTGAAACCCCCTCCTCTCCCAGTTCTGCAATGTATTATTACTAGTAACAAAAAAGTATCTTGCATGACTGTGAACAGAAGAAATTGTATAATGACATTTGTACAGCTAGTCAAATCTGAATTGTGTATTTTTACATTTTAGTGTACAAAATCAGCGTTGTGAAGGAATCCATTCAGAATTTTTATATAAATTTAATGATCTCTCGTTCTCTCTCGTTCTCTCTCTCTCTCTCTCTTTCTCTCTCTCTCTCTCTCCTCAACTGGACATAATGTTTCAATTACTTATCACATAGGAATCTTTATATCTTCATTTTAACATCACACAGGAATCTTTTTATATCTTCATTTTAACACCCCCTGGTCGTATCAGTCTATACAGCTTAAGTTATAAAATAGGCACAGTGGACGCTGGTGGATTTCATTGGTCATTATTAATTAATCTGTTCTTTCCAACCTATAATTCTGTTTGCCCAAGCCTACAATATATCATTACATACAAAAATACATTTTGCTCATTAAAATAAAAGCAAAATAGAAAGCAAAAAGCATATAATAATACTAATAAGAACAAGAATGCATTTATATTTTTATATTCATTGGATTAGTTTTCCAATTTATTTCTGCAGTCAGAGAAGATTGATGTTAAATGATGTTTGCATTCCCCTATCAACAATTTTTAATGCAGCGGTCTAATTTGTCACAATTTTGAAATCCGTGTCTATTAGTTTGCATCCATCCTCAAAGCTGTATGAATATGTATGATATACAAAATTATCAGTAGCAAAAGATATGTTTTAAAATTTAAATGCTAAACAATTTAGCAACTAATATAATGTGAAAGAAACTGAAGTAAGTAATGTGTTTAATCTCTATCTTGTACTTTGATTTAATCCTTTCCAAACTTTGTCGCTCTTTGCTATGTTGTATTGATGTACATATTATGTGGACATGTTATATTCCCCTACTAGGTTTCTCTCACTTAAGCATGACAATTTATGATTTTTTTACATTTCCCATATGGGTTTTGGGTCCTTAAATGATAGGGCAGAATAGACCCAGTGCCATTACTCCCCATGCATGTCGTAAGAGGCGACTAAGGGTCGAGTGGGAACTTCCTCTCTCATTTATCTTCTTTCTGTCAGGCTCTTTTGTTCCCTCAGAGGATGGGGAGGTTTTGCTGAGAAGGGATCAAGGCATATACCTGATGGTCATTCCCCCATTTATGTGCATTGTTTGACTTACATGGGTGCTAGGTCACCTGCATGCCGGCAAAATTACTTTTGAAGTTGAACCAGCAAATTGGCTTTTGAAATAAAATAATAACACATTAAATTGTGACTGTCGCAATGTCCCAGGTTTGGCATGTAATGTACAGGCTTATCAACACCTTTCATTCATTGTCATAGTTAGCCTCAAATCAGTTTGTCATATGGCTTGAAACGATAACATGGCAATGTCAACAGGTCGGAGAGTATTCATGGGGGAAACATCAGGGAATTCTTCAGTGAGGAGGATCATAATAAAGTTAAATGTTTGATCATTTTTATTAGCGTTCTGCTCTATCTATTATTATTTTACTAGTCAAAGATCTAATCACAGTTGAAATATTAGCCTATTATATGAGATGTGAGGTGTTACCTAAATCATCGTCCTTTATATGAAACAATAAATTTTCAATTAAATCTTTATTCGTGCTGAAGATTATCTTCATTACTTAGGCCTACTGATAGGAAATCTGAATCTTTGACACTAAAATTCACCCATAGGAACCACAAGCTGGAAATATTCATTTTTGCTGACGCTCATATGGGTCAAATGACCCATCCATTCTAAAAACAATGGGTCGTGACCATGGTGTCTTCGTATAGGTTGGACAACGCCATTTTTTGACTTTATACTATTGGCTGTCTGTTACGCTATAATCTACCTTTACACCTCTCTCTGGGTTGTCATTTTTGTCGTTGCTCTTATCTTTGTCATTTAATGGGACATATGACGCAATGTACAAAGTTGAAAATGGGTCAATTTGTTCCTGTGTTGGCCAATTGGCGCGGGCGTGTATGAAAGATGAACCCTATATCTACCACTACCTGTTCCATGCAGGACCACTGGACATTGTCTTATTTTAGTCAGCTTTGGCTTTGATTACATGTACGGCCATCTTTTTTGTGATTTTTTTCCTCCCCTTGCCTATATTCCCAACTTACTACCATATTTTCATTTGTTATTAGTAGTAGTTTCAACTGCTTTTCCCATCTATATGGTACTTGCAGGATGTTTGGAAATTATATATCAAACTGCAGTATGTTTGGAAATTATATACCAAACTGCAGTATGTTTGGAAATTATATCAAACTGCAGAATGTGTGGAAATTATATATCAAACTGAAGTATGTTTGGAAATTATATCAAACTGCAGAATGTTTGGAAATTATATATCAAATTGCAGAATGTTTGAGCTTGGACCACTGGCACCCATGGACTTTTGTTAGCAAAGGGCATAAGAAAATCCTTGTTTTGGGGTTTGGTGGCCATCATTAATTAGGTTTTTTGTATTTTATATCTGGTAGATGATGTTTATTATCTGTTAATGGGGGGGGGTGTAAAAAAAAAAAAAAACCTGCCATCATTAAAGAACGGTCCCTAACTTTTTCAATGGATTTTAGGTATTTAATTTAGTTTTCAAAGAATAGTCAATATTTTTGTCTTTTTAAAAAGTATGAAAAAACTTCAAAGGATGGATGAGATATGACAAATAGGTTTCCTGTTCCTGCCAAAGCCAATTTCTTTTACAACATCCTGTAGAAAAGTAGCGATCTCATGAGATATGTGAACAGAAATGAAGTTATGTAAGGTTTTTGAACAGGTTTTTATATGAAGTTCTCTTTTTTTTTTTAATTATTGTACTGTCGAAACAATTTTCAGCATTTGGTTAAGAATTGACCACTCATTAAGGCATGTTACATGAGATTATAATAAAAAAAATTATTTCATCTTTTGCTTTCTGACTGTTTAACGCGGTATCCTTAAAAATCAACTTAAAATGTTATGGTTGGGAGAGGGGGGAAATATTATTCACAATATGTAATAGTAGTGATAACCAAGAAACAGCAATCCAAATCCTTTATGGTTGTATTTCTTATCCTCTCCTTTCTAGTCCTTTGATTTGGAGCTAAGCAAGCCATTTATTTAATGAAACCACTGTGACTATATAAGTATATTTGCCAATGTGAGAAGAAATTATTTCAATGTACATGTAGTCTTTAATACATAGCTGGTCTCAAAAAAGTGCTATCATTTCCTCACAGCATTTAGTTTTTAAAATATGAAAACAATATTATGATATATATATATATTAGTATATATAAACTGATTATTAGATGTGCCACCCTACGTCTTATGTGGAAAGATATATTTATAATAAAACATGTATTTTTTTGAAATGGCACCATTCTTTCTCTTCCTCACTTGAGCCCTTCAAATGTGTAACTCCTCTCTAAGTTAATCAACTACGGTAATTTTGAAGAGAAACCGTGATGGAACTACTTTGAGAATTCTAGAATGTAAACTTTTGAATCATTTATCCCTCTTTATTATTATTATTTTTTATCCCAAAAGTTGTTGTAACGCACTGTAAATATTATATTATGGATGACATATTTTTTTCTTTCTTCTTTGTTGTTTTTTAATTGACATGTCATGTCTGTTGTTATAAATTATTTTCTAGCTGGTCATATCATACAGCAGTAGTCTTCTGGAAGAAAAAAAAACAAAACTAAAGAAAAATTTAATAAATTCATCATGCAAATTTATACACGACTTGTTTCTTATTTTAAATGCTGTTTTTATGCGTGTACTTGTTAACGAAAGCAAGGTGATGACCCTCTCATACTAATTATGATTGAAACATTTTTTTTAATATGATGAGCCATTCTTTAAAAAAAGAATATATATATATAGAGTATATTATACTATGACTATTTTAATATACATATATATCGATGTTAATAATAAATAGTATTGATACTATATCGGATATCGGCCGGAAAAGTAGAGCACTAAAATATTCTTGTTCAATCACTTGGCACACTTTGCAAAATGAAATTAATTTAATAGTAAAGCTGTTGTGCTGTAAACAGTGTCAATATAAAGCTGTGTTTAAGAATCGGGGAGTGTTTCAGGGAATGGGACATTGGCATTAAAATATTTTGATTTTCTGGGTATGTTAATTAATTGAATAGTAAAGCTGTTGTGCTGTAAACAGTGTCAATATAAAGCTGTGTTTAAGAATTGGGGAGTGTTTCAGGGAATGGGACATTGGCATTAAAATATTTTGATTTTCTGGGTATGTTAATTCAATTATCAGTTGAATGTGGCCCTCAGACTGTGGGCGAAGTTGGTGTGAGTGTTGGTGCTGTCACATCCCTGGCTAGACATAAGTCATCTGCCTTTTAAGTTTAATAGATGACTGAGATTATCAACGGCCATTGTTCAATTAGTCTCCTCCCCAAGTCATTTTGTCTGACTCTAAAATAATGAGGATATATACCTAATTAATATACCTATATGCTCAATGACGACTCTCGTCAGAATTGGCATCAAATAATTACCCTCCCCTTCCTCCCGGCAAGCCATCCCATCTCAATTCCCCAAGGTGCATACTGCTCATACTAGTCATACTCATACCTGCCTACTTTTACGGATCGTCTGAAATTTTTACGGAAATGGAAGAAATATTGCGGATTTTGATTCCACAGCAATTTGGTCGTGTTAGAGAAGAAAAACAAAAGTTTTTTTCACAAGTTACCGCATGCAACAGTATGTAAAACCTCGATTCCCTCTCGCACAGCCGCATCGTTGGCAGGCGATGTGTGACGTCAGCGACTCGACACGGAAACTCTGCTCTCTGATTCATTCAGACGCAGTGTTGAAAGTAGCATTTTTTAAATTTATTTTTTTAGAGTATTAAGTATTACTGAAATTTTACCATTTGTTACTGATGAATTTTGTGTTGGTTACTGATTTTGAACTTTTCAAGTAAGCAGGCATACTGCATTGCAAATTGAAAACAGCTAATGATCAGCGCTTCAGCTAACCCATGGACAAAATCTTTTGCTGCCTACTATACTCTTACTATTCCCTGTACCTTTATCTGATTCTGATAGTCTCATTTTTGTTCATACTTGAATGCCGTGCCGTGAGGAAAATACATGTTTGTGTAAGTGTAAAGAAACTTTACAAAGACTCATTGAGCCAAGCATTGGCAGAGATCAAACTCTTTTATTGCTCATTTACAACGACAATGAGCCAAGCATTGGCAGAGATCAAACTCTTCTATTGCTCATTTACAAAGACAATGAGCCAAGCATTGGCAGAGATCAAACTCTTCTTTTGCTCATTTACAAAGACTCATTGAGCCAAGCATTGGCAGAGATCAACCTCTTCTTTTGCTCATTTACAAAGACTCATTGAGCCAAGCATTAGCAGAGATCAAACTCTTTTGCTCATTTACAAAGACTCATTGAGCCAAGCATTGGCAGAGATCAAACTCTTTTGCTCATTTACAAAGACTCATTGAGCCAATCATTGGCAGAGATCAAACTCTTCTTTTGCTCATTTACAAAGACTCATTGAGCCAAGCATTGGCAGAGATCAAACTCTTCTTTTGCTCATTTACAAAGACTCATTGAGCCAATCATTGGCAGAGATCAAACTCTTCTTTTGCTCATTTGCAAAGACTCATTGAGCCAAGCATTGGCAGAGATCAAACTCTTATATTATTATATCTGTACATCGATTTTCCTTGTTGTCTCAATTCGTAAAATCAAGCCCAAGGTCTATTATTTTTGGGATATTGCAATTTATTAACATTTTTTTCAACACTTCCATTTCACAAGGATAAACATTTTGTCACACCATTTCTGTATAGTCTTATTACTGAAATTTCTTTGGATCAAAATTGACAAATTCAAAATTGCCGAATCTCCTGTAAGCTAAAAGTTCAAGGGTATTCTATTTGGGTCATTCCCTCTCTCTTTGAGCGTGAGTTCCGGTGCGTACGGTACTGTTATCACCGAAGATTCCGACAATCACTGACACATTTTGGCAAGAAGAAGAATATAACATGGAAAAATTATCCATATGGCTAATGTACATGTTTAAGAATTAGAATTAGTTGAATAATGACATAGATCTGATTCGATATATATATAACTAAAAATCCTTAAGGTGGGCGTTGCCCCATGAGGTTTTTTCGAATAAACTCGATAAACACTGAAGCTACCAGAAAACCAAAGACATCAACATTCTTGATTTGATTTCCCAAATTCGATAGGCAGTATTATTTTATTACCAAATATCTGCAAATTTTCATTAATTTCTATTAAATATCAAGTACGGGATGGTCAGCGCCATCTTCAGCAATCACTTCCTTCGAGCGAGAACAATGATAGCTCAGTTTGCCGCCATACGCCGCAAGAATCAAATCAAATTTTGTTTCTCTTCAGTCATTCTAAGAAGAAGAAGTCAATAGTAAAGAAGAGAATAGCAGAGAGAATGCTAACGTTAATAAAAAATAGGGAGAATTTTGTCTCGATCTAGACGTAGATCTACTTGCTGATCTATATCTATCTAAATCTAGATTCTAGATAGATATAGATCTAGATCTAGAATCAAGCATAATCTAATTTAGGCTAATATCTAGATTTCTCATATTTTTTTGCGGAATCGAGTTTGGTTGACATTGAGGGAGTTGATGTGTTCAAGCCACCAATATAATCGGGCATTTACCATTCTCTCTGCTAGTATATATATATAAACAAATAAAATATATATCAAGATCTACTATCTACTAACCATTGACGAAGGAGATTCAACTGAATGCAGATGACTTCAATCTTTGCACATACGTGTATGTAAGTTTGAAAAAAAAATGTCTCCGACCTTTGGATTTTCTGTGAGGTCAAGGAATAATACCATAGAGAATAAATTAGTACTCAATGGTGTTATTTATTCCTTTAAGAAATAAACAAATAAAATAACAATTTTTTTATTTTTTTTTTTATTTGCATCAAGCAGGAATTGGACCACAAGTCAAGAAGGTAGCAACTCAAAATCAACAAACAGCTACATGACATGCACATGTACTACCACTTGATTTAGGCCTACTGTCATTCGCTCGACAATAATTTAACAAAGCATGCCGCCCAGCAATGTCATACTAATACGTGTACTATTGAATGAAGGTTTGGGATGGAGTGGTCACTTTGTTCAAAAATTATGAATGAATTGTTTATAAAGAAAACATCTGAAACTATAAACATACTAATACGTGTACTATTGAATGAAGGTCTGGGATGGAGTGGTCACTTTGTTCAAAAATCATGAATGAATTGTTTATAAAGTAAACATCTGAAACTATAAACATACTAAATACTAGATGAAAGGCGTATCATTATCATACTGTTACTACATGTAGTTACATTTCTTTAAATGCATTATATCTGCTTTTGTTCTTCATCTGTATCGAAACAATCTGTCCCTCCAGGAAAATGCCACCGCATCCGTACATACAGTGCAACCCCTGGATAACGACATCGCCCGGGACCGGAAAATTATGACATTATCCAGGGGTGTCGTTATTCCGGGGTTTTCAAAATGGCGGAAAAAGGGGGCGTGGTGAGACTTCCGTGAATATAACGATGCGATGCACGGGGACCTCGGGACCGGGACAGTCCTATCCCGCCGATTTTGTAGCAATTCACAACTGCTCGAGACACGATGGGACAAGAATGTCCTGTCCCGATAGGTGCGGTATATCAAACTACACTTCATTATGTTTCAAATCTGGTTGGGTCTGTCCCAGAACAGTCCTGTCATAGTGCGGTATAGGCCTTACCGTGTACAAGTACATAGGGCAAGATCGGTGGGGGGAGGGGAGGAGAGATGGTGGTCAGATTGAAAATAATATAAATCATACCCAAAGAAGAAGTAATAGTAAGAGTGAGGTTGGGGGTGCAGTGCACATCTGATAGAGTAAAAGGGAGATTTAGAGACCACTCATCATGAAAGAAGGGAACAAAAGGAGAGGGGTTTGTAAGAGTGTGAGGGAGAGGGCGGGTGGTACCACAAACAGAAATGTCAGTAACTATAAACAAAAGGAAATGGCGGTAGAATGAAGGATTAGCAGATCGAGAAATAAAATGTTTACGTATCAAGATCAAGTCTTGGAGCCTTATTCTAAAGTGTGATTTGTTTTGTTATGACGTGAAAGAAACGAGTCTGTTCCTTTTTCATTATTCTTACTTGTAAATTCTAATATCTTTGGTCAAAACGTACAAAATCACAATTATAATATAGTTATCACGAATCATTGTCGAAGACTTTGTGCGCGTGTTAAAAAGTGTGTTTCGATGGTAGAGGACGTGTACAGACTTTTAAAAAGTGAGTTAGATAACTCACCTCGCTCATTCCTATCCGTTATCCCCCTCAATTGGGAGGGCAAGATAAATCTACATAATAGAGGCCTAATTAGTCTGCTCTGGGTTTGTTTGTTTGTTTTTTATTCGTTGTTGTTTTGTTTATGGTTTTTTTATTTATATATTTATTTATTTAATTTGTTTGTTGTTGTCGTTGTGGTTGGGTTTTGTTGTTGTTGTTTTTTTGGCTTATTGTCTAGAAATATTCAACCCAGTTGTGTCAGTTTATTTGAAGAAGAAGAAGATCTACGTGTAAGATTTGTATTTGGTTGATTACAAGAAGATTTTAATTGGTGAGCAGAGTCTACTGAATATGTCTTGCCCCGTGCTCGATGGGCAAAACATTGCTTTCCTGGCAGACGTTAATTAAATTTATATTCCAGACTCAATACCCTCGAGGGCACACTACGAAAGTGCGCGCTGTGATAGACAATTCATTCTAGCATAATGATTAGATTAAATTCGACATTTTGCTTAAACTGGGTGAATGCAATCCCTTTTGAATATGTGAGGAAAATGCTTGTAAGGAGCCTTTTTAAGGATTTCCCGTCGACTTCAAATGGAAACTGAACCTGTGATAACTCCGTCTGCAAGGCAAAATGTTAACCACTTAACTACGATGCCATAATCTGCTTCGGATTGATGATAGTTTAGACAATTATTTCAATCTTGCTAAATAAACAGAAAACAATACAAAAATCAAGTAAAAACAATAAATGAAAAAAAAAACCCAACAAACAACAAAAAACCAACCAATCAAACAAACCAGCAAACAAACAAACAAAAACACGAGATTATCGCTGTAATTCAATTATGATTGTCATTCTAGTGGAAAGCAGCAAAACATCAATAAATATCCATTAAACCTGCGCACCATCGAATACGACAAAAAGGTACGTTAGGTACGTGCTTCTAACTGTGAAAATGATGGTAATAACAATACAATTGATGGTAATAACGATACAATTGATGGTGATAACAATACAATTGATAGTAATAACGATACAATTGATGGTGATAACAATACAAATGATGATAATAACAATACAATTGATGGTAATAACAATACAATTGATGGTAATAAAAATAGATGATGGTAATAACAATACAATTGATGGTAATAACAATACAATTGATGGCAATAACAATACAATTGATGGTAATAACAATACAATTGAAGGTAAAAACAATAGATGATGGTAATAACAATACAATTGATGGTAATAACAATACAATTAAGATTTCGATGTAAATCGTTGACATTAGAAGCGAGCTTTTGGCCGTTTTAATTGTGTTCTGTTAAAGCAAAATACGGAAATTAACAGTAACTAGATTGAGTGGGAACAAAGAGTGAAATGCATGCAGAAGTAAATATCAAATAAGATAAAGAACAAGTTAAGAGGTTAATAATCCACCTGCCACAGTCTTATCGTGAAAAGATGATATTCATAACAGGTCCAGTGAGACCATCAACTGACCACCCTGAAGAGATCACAGAAACCTTATGCCGAGGTCAGAGGAAGAACAGAGGTCACGACTGGCAATGAAATTGGCTGTTTGTAAACTTCTCTCACCTGGTTCAAGGCATGGAGTTTCATCAGACTGACGGCAAAGTACTGGTAATAATAATTGCTTGATGAGTAGACATCCTCTTGGTTAGTTACAAGTTGGCAGTTAAGGGCAGTCTTCATTAACCAATCAGTGCGGAATGTGATCGTTACACAAAGAGGGCGGAGAAAGGCGATGTTAAAGAAGGGGATATTTTGATATTACTATGGGATGTATGGGGTGTACTATACTCAACGCTATAAAAATAACATGGGAAGTACTTGAGAAGTCGGCACAATTATAATAATGGATAAGGAATAAATTAAACAGGAACGTACTCCGCGACAGAGAAATTAAAGGAAGACGAGGAAACTAGGCACATGGAACCCAACGGCAGAATGTTTGGCGTGACTGTAAGGTTTTTCCCTCGAGTAAGAGAGTAACTCTGATTGCTTCACTCGACTCATTTGTATTTAAGCATGATAAACCTGGCCATTAAAAGCATCGTTGCCCGTGTCCAAAAATTGTATTCGCGCATTATCGGTTTCAAACTCTGGGTAGTAAGTTGTCCTTCAGGGGAATTTATTGTATAATTTACCAGCACAGGCATGCTGTGAATTTCGAGGAGCGACATTAATTTAGTATTTTGAATTTCAATGATAAAAATGCTAATGCGACGATTGACTTGATGGACCAATTCTGGAGTCACTTTATGGCTTCGAATACGTTGTGTCGTTTCGATGGTATGATGGTATCGTTTTGCATCATATTTTGTTATTAGATCTAGTACATTTTGTATTGTCGTTTGGTGCGTTCTTGTTATTTTCTAAAAATTGGCAAGGGAAGTAACCAACCAGACGTAAATTTTGTCTAGATTACAGGAAAAGCATTTAAATGGAAACTCTACGTAGAGCATTCAAATCTATTTAGACACAGGTACACACAAACACAGTCACACACCTGTATACATATCATTATAGATGGTTGCATGCACATGCACTTTGGGTAAAGTGAATTTTGGGTACATTCGTCCTGGTTTGTGTTCAGACACCGTGTAATTGTTGTGTTTACACACACACATGAGAAGGACCAATGTGTTTATAAGATTTGGTGTGTACGCCAAAGACAGATGGTAGTTGGATGTAGGAGTTGGCCAGTATTTACGCGAATTCTAAAAATAGAATCAGGAAGTACAGATTATAGCGTTGTGTATGGAAGGTAAGGTTCGAAAGGGTACTCATCTAAAGTTTTTAAAAGAACTAAAGATTATAATATTATCATTATGCAGAAGAAAGAGTTTCTAATCTCAATTTTTACCAGATGATATAATAATATTATTTTCCTCTAAAAAATTTACTGATAACAAGAGAGGATTATGACAATCTTAGATTCATTAATTATTCGTGCAAGATGGACACAATTAATTGAAATATCTGTACGAATAGCCACAAATGTTGCTCAGGTATCATGCTCGGAAGTAGGATACGAAAAGCGTATAATCGAAGTAGATTCTAAGTTAATATGTGTATTATTTAAAATGATTATAATAATAATAATAATAATAATTGAATTGAGTTTATTAGTCCCAAAAATGGGAAAATTTCTTTGTGGTCGTACATAAAAACATTTTGCAAACGATAAAAATTTAACTAAGATCCAATCTCTCACCAACATTCATTCCAGCACGGGTTAACATTGTATATTTGTACGTTTA